>JACEIK010002217.1:71410-82181 GCA_018107945.1 Datura stramonium | reverse complement strand
ACACCATCATGATAGAGCTTATGTGATGCCCCAACTATCACAATCAAATGGGAAGAAATGTCCAATACCTTTCTAGGGCTAAGAACGATACAATGATAATGATATCAAGTTGAGGCTCCTTGGGGGTAGGGGAAAATTCTCTTGAGAGGTCCCAAAATATATATATATACCTACATTGACACGTAGTTCTAAGACCAGGAAACTTTGGAACCCCAAATATACTCGATACTAGACAATACTTCAAATACATGCATAGTGCTCCCATCGTTTTCCAATGAAGCTTAAATCATGATTACATGTATAGTTTGAAATTTGAACATCGGTAGTCTTGACTTCAAAACATATCATAAGTTGCATTGATAGTCTTAACTCCAAAACATATGATAAGCTAATTTTATTAGCCTTGGATAAATCATGAAAACATACTTAACTTTTGTCGGCTTGCCCAAATCTTAAAATCATGTATATTTGAAATAGAAATCATAAGACAAAATCACGCATTCGTACATGGGAAATTTATATACATTCATTCATGATGGATATCTCATCATACTTCAAATCATGAATCATTAGCTTGAATTTTCGTAAAAGTTTAATCATATGGATAATTTTTAATACCTTTATGTCACGACCCGAGCGTAGACCCGGATCATAGACACGGGACAAGGGACCCCGAGAGACCCCAAGTCGACTCATGGCATAAGCATTCAACTAACTCATTCAATAAACATAAAGAAAACATAATTATAAACTCAGCGGAAGTCTCATACAATGGAACATCAAAATAATATCCGAAGTTGTACATACATAATTCTGAAAGCCTCTAGTCTAGAAGAGTTGATGGGACAAGACCCCAACTAACTCCAAAAAACATGAAACTGAAATACGACATGAAACTGAAAGTCTAGTCATCGAAAGATGAGGACTCACCAATCGCGCAGGTGCTAACTCTAATAAGCGACTACGAGCGAAGCTGAACCTGAGAACCCGAGCCTATATCATGAAACGATGCAGCATTGAAGTATGCAATCAGTACTTGAAATGTATCGAGTATGCAAGGCAAGTAAAACTACTTAAATAAAATAAATCATTTAAAACATTTCATAACATATCATAAGCTTTTAAGTGTAAGTAGAAGGATGCATGCATTCATTCTGAAATCATACTCTTATCATAACATGACCATGCATAGATTTAGAACATCATGAAAGACTCGAATGACTTAAAGCTGAAACATACTTTTATATCAAAAGCTGAACAATGAGTCAAACGAATATGCAATCTGAACGATTTAGACAGTGGGAGACTCGTCACTTAACCGACATACCACGATTGAGCTTACGTGGTCCCGACTATCACACTGAAGTGGGCAGAGCCGTCCCAAGCCTTTCCATGGCTAAGGATGCTATCATGATATCGATATCAAGCTGAAGGGCCAATCGGGCAGGGGATAGCTCACGAGGGAGGTCCCAATATCATATTAGTATCAACCTACACCGGTGTGTAGTTCTGGGGAATAGGGTGATCGACCCTTAACCCGCTCGGTGCTAGACTCTTCTCCCAAAAAAAACATGCAATGCTCTACATCTTATATAACGAAGCTCAACATCGTCAATTGATGAAGGTAAACATGAAATCATGCATAACTCAACATCGTACGAAATGAAGCTCAACATTGTCTATTGACAAAGCTCATAATAAAATCATGCATAGAAAAGACATCATACGGATATGAAGCTCAACATTGTCTATTGACAAAGCTAAGTAATAACCTACATCTCAATTATGAAATCATGCATATGAGAAGCTTTTTTCGAAACATACCACAAGCTCAATCATAGGTGGGAGAAACTACGCCAAATCATGTGGTAAGCTACGTATAGAAATATTTACTCAACATACCACAAGCTAGAAATTATAATAAAAATTGGAAAATTTCACTTGAACANAGCTTTGCTAACTATGCACAGTTGAGAGACAGTCCAGCAGTGTTGATTGACTCAACATACCACAAGCTAGAAATTATAATAAAAATTGGAAAATTTCACTTGAACAATGTGGTAAGCTTATGTCGGAAAAATCATCACTTTAAATCAACATGTGGGCATCACCCAAAGCTTTGTCATACTTGGATCTAATCAATTCGTTTTGAAAACAACCACATAGACATGGGTAGTTTTAGAAACAAGCTTTTCATCATTAAATCTCATCATCATCACACACTTGTCATAAATCACTTCTTTTTATGAACTCATCATCCATGGGTGTTTTAGATTCAATTTTTGGAAAACAAATTTTATAAGAAAAAAATACAATTTAGAATGCACACAAGGTTCATAAATCACCAATATTAGCACAATTTAATCATACCCATGTATAGAGATTGAAGAATCATGCAATTGGATAAAATCCAATACTTGATCAGAGATAGTTTATCATATTTTGATAGAAATTGGGCATAGGTGTGGAAGAAGACGCCCACTCATAGCCTTACATACCTGGGGAATGGTGAATTCTAACACCCTCTAATTGCCCAGCTGAGAATCCAATTGGAAACCTTGAGATTTAACCTTTAACCTCCTCTTCAAACCTTCAAATTTGTATGCATGAGGATAATGGCTTAGGATAGGTATTCCCCTGCTAAAAACCCACTAAAACAAGCCTTAAACGACGTAGTATAGACCCCTAGAGCTTTGGAATTAGGAAAAGGCCTTTACTAAATTTGCAGGAATACACTGCCAGGTGACCCTAATAGGTGACCTGACGATTCGTCAGGATGGGCAACGACTCGTTGAGTCGCTCGTCAAGTGCACTGGTTAACTGGGCTCGTAATGGAGGACGTAACAACTCGTCCCCAAGTGACCACGACTCGTGGTCACCCCCATCAAGTACACTTCCTTAACATCTATGAAAATCCTTTTTGCTTGCTCACGACTTACCTCACGAGTCTTTGGGACAAACCACGACTCATAGGGTTCCATCCGTTAGATACACTGGACATCTCCCTCATCTATAATCCCACACCACCATATGATTGACATGACGACTCATGGTGGATGACCACGAGTCATTCCCTCACTCGTGGGGACCTCAATCCTTCAATTCCCCTAGGCCTCCCCACGAGTCACCTGACGACTCATCCTGTGCCTACAACATCAATTTTACAATTTTCCTGTTTCAGCTCCCGGGTCCAATCTTTGAGCTTCTGGGGTATAACAATATCTTCCCCTTGGGAACATTCGTCCTCCAATGTTAGAAACACATAGAAAACACAGAATTGTGCAATCATCATTTGCAAATACTAATTATTTAAACTGAAAACTGACGGAATGACTACCTCTGAAAAGAACTACATAAATGAACTGAATTCAGACATCACATACATTTATCATAACATGATTCATACTTGCGCACATGAACTGAACATGGATACTGATTAGATAATTAGGGAAAAAATTGATACCTCAAACTAAAACTGAGCCGGTAGGGAACATGTGGGGGTATTTAGCCATCATAGCCATTTCGGCTTCCCACGTAGCTCCTTCAACATGCTGATTTCTCCATGATACTTTAACTGAAGCTACTTCTTTGCTCCTCAGCCTCCAAACCTAAGATCCAATATTGCAACTGAAATTTCCTCATAACATAGGCTATCCCCCACATGAACGCTTTCGACCGGGATTACTAAAGCTGGATCACCTAAGCACTTTTTCAAGAGCGATACATGAAAGCGGGATGAACTGAAGATAAGTCTGATGGCAAGTCCAACTCATATGCTACCTTACCGACTCTTCTCATAACCAGGTAGGAACCAATATAGGGGGGACTGAGTTTTCCTTTCTTTCTGAACCGCATGACTCCCTTCATGGGAGATACCTTTAGAAATACCCAATCGTCCACCTCAAACTCCAAATCCCTTCTACTCACATCAGCATATGATTTCTGATGACTCTGAGCAGTCTTCAGCCTGTCCCTTATCAACTGAACCTTTACCATGGCCTCATGAACCGAATTAGGTCCTATCATAGCTGCCTCACCAACCTCAAACTATCTGATGGACGACCTTCACCTCCACCCGTAAAGAGCCTCGAACAGTGCCATTTGGATACTGGAGTGATAGCTGTTATTGAAAGAAAACTCGACCAAGGGCAGGTGATCATCCCAACTACCTTTGAAATCCATCACACATACCCTCAACATATCCTTGAGGGTCTGAATTGTTCGTTCCTCCTGGCCATCTATTTGCGGATGAAAGGCTGTACTGAGCTTAACTTGAGTCCCAAGTCCCTTCTTGAAAAGAACGCCAGAATTGGTAGGTAATTTGAGTACCTCATTCTGAACCAATAGACAAGGGCACTCTATGAAGTCGAACCAACTCCCCAAAATATACAATCTGGCATAATCATTCGCTGAATCTGTGGATTTGACAGGTAGAAAGTGTGCAGCCTTGGTCAACCCATCGACCACCACCCAAATGGAATCGTAATGTCGGTGAGTACGAGGTAGGCCTGTAATGAACCCCATATTAATCTTTTCCCACTTCCACGTAGGAATGTTAATATCCTGCAATACGCCTGCCTTTGATGCTCAACTTTCACTTACTAACAGTTTGGGCACTTGTCCACAAATTCTGCAGTATCTTTCTTCATATTGTTCCACACATATATTTCCCGCAAATCATGATACATCTTTGTTGCACCCGGATGGATGGAATCCTGGACCCATGTGCCTCATGCAATATCCGGTCCCTCAAATTATCAACATATGGAACACATAGACTACCCTGGTACCGCAGCACCCCATCTCCCCCTTGGGAGAAAACCTCCACCTTATGACTTCCAACGGCTTCCTTCAGCTTTACTAGAATTGGGTCCTCATCTTGCCTGGCCTTCACATCCATCACCAAGGATGATTCTAATCCGTTTTGCACAACAATGCTGCCATCGGTCGAGTCGACCAATCTAACTCCCAACCTCGCAATTTGATGGACATCCTTCACCAACTCTTTCTTTCCCTCATGCACGTGGGACACACTCTCCATAGAGAGTCTACTAAGTGCGTCCGCTACCATATTAGCCTTTCCCAGGTGGTAAAGCAAACTAATGTTGTAGTCCTTTAGTAACTCCAGCCACCTCCTTTGCCGAAGATTGAGATCTTTCTATGTGAACACATATTGTAAGCTCTTGTGATCCGTGAATACATCAACGTGGACCCCTTACAAGTAATGCCGCCATATCTTCAACGCAAACACCACCGCGACCAATTCAAGTCATGAGTCGGGTAGTTCTTTTCATGAACTTTCAACTGTCTCGATGCATATGCTATCACTTTCCATGTTTCATCAACACACACCCGAGTCCAACTCGCAAAGCATCGTAATACACTACAAAGCCATCTGTGCCCTTGGGTAGAGTCAACACTTGTGCTGAAGTGAGTCGGGCCTTCAACTCCTGGAAGCTTTTCTCACAAGCCTCCGACCATTGGAACTTCACCTTTTTCTGAGTCAACTTAGTCAATGGGGCTGCAATGGATGAAAAAGCTTCAACGAATCTACGATAATAACCCGCTAAGCCCAAAAGCTCTCTATATCTGATGAGTTCACTGGTCAGGGCTAATTCTTTACTGCCTAGATCTTTTGACAATCTACTTTTATACCCTCTCTTGACACCACATGGCCTAGAAATGCCACAAAATCCAACCAAAACTCGCATTTGCTGAACTTTGCATACAACTGCTGGTCCTTGAGGATCTGAAGCACTATTCTCAAGTGAGCGGCATGCTCCTCCTCGCTTCGAGAGTATATAAGGATGTCATCAATGAACACAATTATGAACATGTACAAATATGACTTGAACACCCTATTCATTAGATCCATAAAAGTTGTAGGGGAATTGGTTAGACCAAAAGACATAGCAACAAATTCGTAGCGACCATACCGAGTCCTGAAAGCGGTTTTCGAGATGTCACTCTCTCGAACCCTGAGCTGGTAATACCCGGATTTGAGATCAATCTTGGAGAAACACTTGGCATCCTGAAGCTGGTCGAACAAATCATCAATCCTGGGTAAAGGATACCTATTCTTGACGGTGACCTTGTTCAACTGCCGATAGTCAATGCACATAGGAAGTGAACCATCCTTCTTTCGGACAAATAACACTTGTGCACTCTATGGGGACTTACTCGACCTAATAAATCCCTTATCTCGAAGGTTCGTTAGCTGATCCTTCAACTCTTTTAGCTCGGCTGGAGCCATTTTTTAGGGCGAAATAGATATGGGTTGCGTGTCAGGAAGGAGATCTATACCAAAATAAATCTCCCGCTAAGGAGGAACACCTGGCAAATCATTAGGAAAGACCTATGGATACTCACGTACTACTGGTACTGACTGGATAGTCGGGTTTTCAGACTCCACATCCTTAGACCTAACTAGATGAAACAAACAACCCTTAGAAATCATCTCCCTGGAATTAAGGTAGGAAATAAATTGATGTACAGGCACAACTAAACTACCATTCCATTCTAAGATTGGCTCACCCGGAAATCTATACTCTACTGACCGGGTTCTACAATTTACTTAAGCATAGCATGCAAATAGCCAACCTATGCTGAGAATAACAGCGAAATCGGTCATGGCTAACTCTACCAAATCTACTTAGATGAACATATAAAGGACTGAGACCGGAAAATCTCTATATACCCGTCTAGCTATAACTGAGTCACCTACTAAGGTAGAAACTGATAAGGGCTCGAACAAGACATCGGGACTGACTCCAAAGCTACTGGCTATATATGGTGTCACAAAAGATAGGGTAGTCCCCGGATCTAACAAAGCATACACATCAACATGAAAAACTCTCAACATACCAGTGACTACATCTGGTGAGGCCTCCTGCTCCTGACGACTGGCTAAGGCATAGAATCTGTTCTGGCGCTGCTCGCCAGCTGTGTAGTAGATGCCCCCTGATGTGCTGTGCATGGGGGTGGGGCTGCTGAACTAGAAGCTGGGCCTCGGCTCCTAACCTAATCCTGTCTCCCAGCGGGACAATCTTTGAGCATATGTCCAGGTTGCCCACATCCAAAACACGCTCCTAACCCTGCCAAACACTAGCCTGTGTGCCCTCGGCCGCACCTGTGACAAGCTACAATGCTGGAGTCTACGAGTCTACTGGTATGACCCCTCGAGCCTGATGCTCGCCCTCTCTGATCATGCAGGGGCCTAGATGGAACACCTAGTTCTAAAGATGCTGGGGTTGATGATCTCTGGTGGGTCTACTATCGGTGCCCACCTCCGGACCTCTGCTGAGATAATGCGGTCCTCAGTCCTGGCCCTCTCGGCCTCCCTCTCCCTCAAATGTGTCGCCTCCATCTGCTGGGCGTACGACACAATGTGAGGGAAGTCCATGTCTTGATGGAGCATAGCTATCCTGTAGTCCTTGTCCAAATATCCTGCTATACCATGCACAAATCTGCTCACCCACGCCCGCTGGTCGGCCACTAACTCTGGGGCATACTTAGATAGGAGGGTGAACTCTAGGGCGTACTCGTGAACAGTCATCTTTCCTTGCTTCAAATTCACAAATTCAGCTGCTTTCAACTCCTTCATCTCTCGAGGGAAGAACCGACCGAGGAATGCAAACTGAAACTCCTCCCATGCGATCGGACCTACTCTTGCGACCCTACTGTCCTTCCACTGGCGGAACCAAATATGCGGAACCCCATTCAGCTGGTAGGAGGCTAACTCCACGCACTCAACACTACTCACCCCTACAACCTGGGTGATCTTGACAATCTCATTAATGAAGTCATGCGGGTCCTCATCTACCTTGGACCCCAAGAACTCTGGTGGGTTCATCCTCAAGAAGTTTCGGACTTTGGCTGCCGCCGCGTTTCCATTTTGCGAAACATGTGCAACAGCCTACTGATTGACCTAAGCGGTCAAGTCCTGCGCAAGCATCTGAATGGCAGCTTGGAACTCAGCATGAGCGGTTGATTCCGGTGCCTGAGGTTCATGAACTGGTGGGGCTGGATGATGCTCATGACCGTTTCCCTCATCATGGACTTCACCACCTCCATTCATCCTTCTAGGAGCCATGATTCTGCAATCGCGAATAGCACAAATTAGGAGGATAGAAAGGTTTTTCATCGCACGACATAGATCATGAAAGAAGGGAACATTTCCTAAAACATCTAGTAGCCTCTTCATCATAAGTGTGGCGCGCTTCACACCTATGAAAAAGACTCTACCTAATGCGGCTTTCAGACTCCCTAGGACATATTAAACCAATTGCTCTGATACCATGTTTGTCACAACCCGAGCGTAGACCCGGATCATAGACATGGGACAAGGGACCCCGATAGACCCCAAGTCGACCCATGGTATAAGCGTTCAACTAACTCATTCAATAAACATGAAGAACACATATTTACTAACTCAACGGAAGTATCATACAACGACACATCAAAATAACATCTGAAGTTGTACATACGTAAGTATGAAAGCATCTAGTCTAGACGAGTTTATAGGAGAATACCCGAACTAACTCCACAAAACAAGAAACTAAAATACGACATGAAATTGAAAGTCTAGTCCTCAAAAGATGAGGACTCGCCAATCGCGCAGGTGCTAACTCTGATAAGTGACTACGAGCGGAGCAGAACCTGAGAACCCGAGCCTGCATCATGAAATGATGCAGCATAGAAGTATGCGGTCAATACTCGGGAATGTACCGAGTATGCAAGGTAAGTAAAACCGTTTAAGTAAAATAAATCATTTAAAACATTTCATAACATATCATAAGCTTTTAAGTGTAAGTAGAAGGTTCCATGCATTCATTCTAAAAACGTACTCTTATCATAACATGACCATGCATAACTTTAGAACATCATGACTGACTCAAATGACTTAAAGCTGAAACATACATTTATATCAAAAGCTGAACAATGAGTCAAACCTTGCTTTTTGAACATGCATGCATAAGATAATTATCTTGAGTGATGAATATGAAATCTTAATGATTTAGACAGTGGGAGACTCGTCACTTAACCGAAATACCACGATAGAGCTTACGTGGTCCCGACTATCACACTCACATGGGCAGAGCCGTCCCAAATATTCCCAGGGGTAAGGACGCTACCATGATATCGATATCAATATGAAGGGCCAATCAGATCGGGGATAGCTCATGAGGGAAGTCCGAATATCATATTAGTATCAACCTACGTTGGCGCGTAGTTCTGGGGCATAGGGTGATCAACCCTTAACCCGCTCGGTGCTAGACTCTTCTCCCAAAAAAATATACAATGCTCTACATCGTATATAACGAAGCTCAATATCGTCATTTGACGAAGATCAACATGAAATAATTCATAACTCAACATCGTACACGAAGATCAACATTGTCTATTGGCAAGATCAATAATAACCTACATCTCAATTATGAAATCATTCCTATGAGAAGCTTTATTTCGAAACATACCACAAGCTCAATCATAGGTGGGAGCAACTACTCCAAATCATGTGGTAAGCTACGTATAGAAATATTTAATCTACATACCACAAGGTAGAATTTATAATAAAAACTGGAAAGTTTCACTTCAACAATGTGGTAAGCTTATGTTGGGAAAATTATCACTTTAAATCAACATGTGGGCATCACCCAAAGATTTGTCATACTTGGATCTAATCAATTCATTTAAAAAAAACAACATAGATCTGGGTAGTTTTAGAAACATGCTTTTCATCATTAAATCTCATCATCATCACACACTTATCATAAATTACTTATTTTATGAACTTATCATCCATGGACATTTTAGATTTAATTTTTGAAAAAAAAAATTTATAAGAAAAAAACCAACTTAAAATCCGCCCAAGCTTCATAAATCACCAATATAAACACAATCTAATCATACCCATGTATAGAGATTGAAGAATCATGCAATTGGGTAACACCCCATACTTGATCATAGATAGTTTATCACATTTTGATAGAAAATGGGATGGGTGTGGAAGAAGACACCCACTCATAGCCTTACATACATGGGGTATGGTGACTTCTAACACCCTCTAATTGCCCAGCTGAGAATCCAATTGGAAACCTTGAGATTTCACCTTGAACCTCCTTTTCAAACCTTCAAATTTGCATGCATGAGAATAATGGATTAGGATAGATTTTCCCCTGCTAAAAACCCACTAAAATGAGACTTAAACTATGTAATATAGGCCCCTAGAGCTTAGGAATTATGAAAAGGCTCTTACTGAATTCACAGGAAAACACTACCAGGTAACCCTAATGGGTGACCTGACGATTCATCAAGATGGGGATTGACTCGTCGAGTCGCCTGTCAAGTGCACTAGTTAACTACGCTGCTGGGGTCCGTAACGGGGCACCTAATGACTCGTGGTCATCTCCTATCAAGTACACTGCCTTAACATCCATGAAAATCATCTTTGCTTGCTCACGACTTACATCATGAGTTGTTGGGACAGACCACGACTCGTAGGGTCGCATCTGTTGGATACACTGGACATCTCCCTCATCTGTATTCCCACACCACCCCACGATTTACAGGACAACTTGTGGTGGCTGACCACGAGTCGTTCCCTCACTCGTGGGGACCTCAATCCTTCACTTTCCCCAGGCCTCCCCACGAGCCACCTGATGACTCGTGGGGTCTTCTTACAAGTCATCCCACTACTCTTCCTGTGCCTGCAACATCAATTTTACAATTTTCCTGTTTCAGCTCCCGGGTCTGATCTTTGAGCTTCTGT
>JACEIK010002217.1:53123-71072 GCA_018107945.1 Datura stramonium | reverse complement strand
AATAGGTTAAACCACCTTAAAACACTCTTTCTAGGTCTTAAAATGACTTCATTAGAGAATTAGAAGATTTGGAATTACGAAAGTACCCTTAGTAAATTGTTTGGAAAAATGACCCTGCTAGTCACCACGAGTGACCTAACGAGTCATTGGGAAACCTGATGACTCGTGATCTCCATTCATTGCCACTTGCAACTTTCCCCTCAATCTAAACTTTCCAACTAGCAAAGTACTCGATGGATCGTTAGGTGGTATGAAGACTCATCGCATGCACTCGTCCTCATCACTAGAAAATGAATCTTTCTTCAACTCTACACACTTGACGAATCATACCACGACTCATGGGGCGACATAATGCTCATTGTCCCATCCGTCAAACCCTTCTGAAATCCTCCTGATTCTAACTTGGCAGCACCCAATGAGCAACTCAATGACTCGTTGGGACTACGATGGGTCGTTCCTTGACCCGTTATCACTACAACTCCTTTCCTTTTTCATCCAATACTGCATGCTTTTAACGGGTCACTGAACGATCCATCAAGTGACTTAACGGGTGACCTTATGAGTTGTTATGTGACCTCGTGCATATTTTCCTCTTTTATTCACTTCAACCCTCGGGTCTGGTCTTAAGGACTTTTGGGGTGTTACATCAATGTTAGCCCTCTTTGTTCTATGTGTCATTTTCTCCTACAACATAAAACTCAAACCATAAGAATTTATATTACAACATGACAAGTTGGTAAATTTACCAACTCATTTGGCTTTTAAGCATGAGCTTTTGCTTGGTTTTCAACTCATTTAGGAAGGTTTTATGCTCTTTTCTTCTCTACATAGGCATTTGAAGGAAGCAAAGTTAATGAAAGATCTGAACTCAAAAAGAGCTGCTAAAGACATGCTTTTAACCTGTGAAACGCGGATCCGGACTTGCGAAACACAGGTGGAACGCAGTTGCTACTGCCTTGCACTGCATTTAGTGGATTGGCTCCTACGAAATGCAAGTGAAATGTAGTTACAATTGCTAAAAAACTGTGGATCACAGATTGGCACCTGCTAACCACAGTTGAAGGGCAAGTGACCCATTTCACTGATGGAAGGGTAAAACCATCCAGAAAGGGTACCAAAGCACCTAGAGGCCTCCAAGGGTAATTGTGAAAAATTATATACAAAAAAGTACTGATATTTATCACCCAAAAATGTACACCACACATCATCAATTCATTCACAAATTCAATTTTAGAAAAGAAGTTTTATACACTATAGTAAGTACTTTTCTTCTTCTTTTTCTTTAATCCGTTCTGGGGGTATTCCCCCATTGTTGTAAGACCTTGTGAAGTAAATTTGTGAAGCAATATGATGAATGTTGAGGGAAGTCCTCTTGGTATCTTCTCTCTCTCTCTAAATATGCACAACTAATTTGCTAGCTAAGGGTGTGTGTATGGTAGGTTTGTAAATATGAATGGGTATTGGTTAATTGTTCTTGGATTATACCTTAAAGTATAGATCTATTGTTTTCTCTAAGTTTTAAAAATAAAAATTGATGGTTGCAAACATGAATTTTATTTACTTTCTTGCTTTTGCTTGAGAAAGAAGGTGAGAATTGGGCGAGAAAACAATAGGGAGGTTTTGGAGTGTTGATGTGTGCGGTTGAGCTAGAGATAATCAAAACCCACGTTCTCATTCCATTAAATGTTCAAGTCTATAGATATCTTGATTATTCCTCAAGCACTAGTGGTTGATGATTTGAATTTTGCCTTGCGGTTCGAGAGGACATTCTTGTTGTTTAGATGCGAGAGAATGTATTTTATCCACTGCTACCTATGCTAAATTTGAATCTAAGGCAATGAAGTAAATCTCATTCTAGTTGTTAGCCCATCAATAGCACACCCTAGCCATCTCACTTGTGATTTCAATAATCGTAATTCCCCTCACTTAGTTCTAAATTTGAATTTGATATTTTTTACCTTTTTCCCCCATTTTTACTTTTCAAATGTTGAACAATGATGCATTTTAGTTTGAGTTTGTTTATAAATTTTATATTATCAACTCAATTCCTTATGGGATTTGACCCCAACACCCATCGGGCGTATTTGTTTTGCAAACAACCGTGTAACTCTCTCCTAGCGAGGAATGAATTTGGACATTATCAAAAAATGGTGCTGTTGCCGGGGAATTGAGTTGTGATAGCCATTAGTTATTTATTGATTCAAACTTGTTTTGCATTTTGTTTTGCACCTTGCTTTTTTTTATTTTTGTTAAATTTTATTTGTATTAGGGCATCGTGGAATAATAAAGGTTTGGTGGCTGTAACCCTTATCGTGATGAACCATGTCCCTATTATGGAGGACCCTACTTTTGGAAAGATTGTAAATATGCCCCTAGAATGGAGACGTGTGCACCTTTTTTCTCCTATGATAGGTGTAGATGCACTTTATGTGGTGATCATTGTAGACATTAGAGTGGATGCCCAAATGAGTTCACTTCTTATTATAGTGGCTATGATAGAAGTTGTGCTCTTGAGTTTGACAGGAATGAAGCCATGGCATGTGAGGGAGGAAGCAATACATGTGACCACATGGAATTCATGCTCCAAGCTTTTCTGGAGTGAGAGTCTAATTGTAACACCCCAAAACTTTCCTCCACCAAACTTAGACCTTGCAAGAAAAATCAGGGGAAACCAGAAAATTTTATCACAGAACAACCCAGACAATGAATTGTTGTCACCTCTAAGGAGCCGTTATCTGATCCATTGTCAGCTCTGTAGAATTTCCCCTTTGGGAACCAACGAGGCATATGACGACTCATTGGAAAAAGTAATGAGTCATCCTGTCGTTCGTTGAATCCCAAGTTCTGAAACCTACCTGAAATCTCCCAGAAACATCGAGTGGAACTAACGGCTTGTGGTTCCTACCAAAGAGCCATTGCTTCCACCCATAACCATGTCCCAAGTCCTATCAGTGCTGACCATGAGTCGATGCAACGATCTGTTGGTTCTACCAATGAGTCATTGTGTTGCCCGGTGTCTTAGGGCCCAAATTCCCCTACCAATGACAACGAGAGGTACCAACGACTAGTTGGATCGCCCAATAAGTCATGGTATCCTCCTGTGGTTCCATTCAAGTGACCTCAGTTTTTGGAACCAGGACCACCGATTGGTTCCATTAGGCCATGGTTTTGACCAACGACCAACTGTGAGGCCTATTGGATCCTATCGGGGAGTTTTTCAATTTTTCTCCCAGGGTTATTTTAGTAACTTTCCAGCTTTTTAATCTTTAAACCTGGTCATTTGGACTCGTTTAGGGAAGAATTAAAGGGGTAGAATGACATTCCCTCCTCATTCCTCTTATTCTCTCTAAAGTCAAGACGTAGAAACAATAAGGAAGCGAAGAGCAGGGCTAGGGTTTCGATTTATTCTTCTCAGAATTTCTCAAGGGTTTTCTCGGGAATCCTTTATCAGGTATGTGAGAATTTAGCAAGGGAATTGCCCTTCCCTTCTGCCCCAAAAATCCATCTAACTTTTCTTATCAGTTCTAAGCCCTGAGTTTTTGAATGTGAGTAAATTATCAGTCAGATTCTTTCTATTTCATGTGGAATATTGTTCATGCTAATTGTCGTTATACTTCCACTATCTAGTGATCATGTTGATATTGTTTCCTGTAAATGGGTTTTATCCCTAACTCTTGAATACAGTAATTAGAATCTTGCACAATTGATTAGTTATTCATGTTGCTTGATTCTACCAGTGTTAGAATTCTCATATTATTAATATCAGTTGAATTCTCAGTCAGTTGCATGCTAGTCTAGTTTAAGTCAAAATGCTAGAAAATTTCAGTATTTTTCATAAATGTCAGCTGATCAGTTTGACTATAGTCTTTTCTTGAGGTTTCAATAATGAATCCTGAATATCAGTTATCAATTATTAATTTATTCTTTAGACGTTTATGAAGCTTCCAGATAAGCAGCTCTAACCAATCATAGAAAACCAAATACAGTATTCGGTCTGATAAAACTCTCAAGGTACTTCTAAATAAGTGTCCTTTACTTAGTCTTGGGCCCCAATTTCGAGCTTTCAGCTTAGTAGTCATATTAGGACTATCCAGTGGGAGTAGTACTTAGCACCGAGCAACAGGGTTTCCAGCGCACCAAGGTTCTCAGAACTACGTTGCCACCATAGGTATTTTATTAGCCCAGCGGCCACAGATTTGTGATCACCTAGTTCATGTCTTTATACCCTGGAAACGTATATTGGGTCCTATCGATAGGGCATATATATCGAACTTCACATTTAGCTCACGTGGTTATATGTTGTCGTCTAAAGACTCTCCCACTAGACAGTACAATTTAAATTTAGCTCAGTTCGGTTTAGTTCAGTTTATCTCAATTCAGTATCTTAGATCTAGGACATGTCTATGACCATCAATCAGGGTCACTATTGACCATATCAGTTATACTTCAGTTGTATCAGTTTTCAGTATTTCAATTGGTCATTACATCTAACTACAGTTATCTTACTAGTTCTTTCATTCTTATTATATCTCTCTCTTACTCAGTACATTCCATGTACTGACGCATACCTTCTATACTATATCGTATCATGATACAGGTGCAGGTTCTCAGTCCCAGCATCGTCAGTAATTTCCCTCAGATGGTATCAATAGTTGTATTTAGTGATTCCTCATCTTTGGAGGACGGTGTTTATTTTTAGTTAGTTACTTTTAGTTAGATTTTAGAGTTAGTTGGGGGCTTGTCTTAGAAACTCATCATTTAGTAGATGGATTTCAAACATAGATTCAGATAATCAGTATTATATTTTTCTTTCAGATGTATTGACTCTTGTCAACTCAATTTTCTTAAATGATTTTATTTATTTAAAGCTTTTGCTTCTATTTACTCAGTTTACCAGTGTTATGATGGACCATGGGTTGGCTTGGGGTCACTTAGGGAACCATATACCGTGTCTCATCCAGGGTATAGACTCGGGTCTTGACAAACTTGGTATCAGAGCACTAGATTTACAGTGTCCTAGGATGTTTGAAAGTCGCGTCAAGTAGAGTCCTTTTCATGGGTGTGAAGCACACCACACTTATGACGGAGAGACTACGAGATGTTATTAGGAAAACTCTCTTTTGTTCATACTCCTTATTATGTGTTGAAGTTCAATTCCAAAAATGTCATCCTAACTTGTGCTATATTTCATTTTAGTGAAAATATGCCTCCAAGACGAGGAAATGGAAGGAGGGCCGGCAACGCTAACCGACCTGCCCCACGAGCTCTACAGCCCTTCAAGATGATTTAAGTGTCTTTAGCCGAATTCAGAGCGGCAATCCAGCTGCTGGCTCAGACAGTGACTAATCAAGTGAATCATCAGGTGTTTCCAGTGAACACAAATAGGTTCGCAGCTGCTGCTAGGGTTTGGGACTTCACCCGAATGAACCCTCCAGCTTTTTATGGATTTAAGGTGGGAGAGGACCCTTAGGAGTTTGTAGATGAGGTGCAGAAGATCACCCGAATTATGGATTTTAGTTGCGCGAAGAGTGCTGATCTGGTAGCCTACCAGCTGAAAGTGGTGGCTTAGATCAGTGGAAGGAAGGGAGGTCAGTAGGAGCAAAATCGGTAGAGTGCGAAGAATTCATTACAACATTCCTAGACAAATTCTTCCCTCGGGAGTTGAGGGAGGCTAAGGTCACAGAGTTCATGAACTTAAAACAGGGTAATAAGACCGTGGAAGAATATGCATTAGAGTTCACGCGATTGTAAAGGTATGCTCCAGAGATGGTAGCCGAGCCAAGGGCTCGCATGCTTAAAATTCACCAACAGGGTATCCAACCTAGTAATTAAGGACTGCAAGACTTCGATGCTCATAAAGGATATTGACCTCTCAGCCTCATCATTCATGCATTGAGGTAAAAAAGTTGATAGATATGGAGCGGGAAAAAAAGCGGGCTAGAACTAATCAATCAAATTATAGCCACTAGAGGTCCGGCGGCAGTAGCCGCCCAAAACAGAAGCAATAGAGGACTCCAACACCCACCTCAGCCAACGCCCCTACTTTCCGGTCCTGCAAGGATCGGAAGGGTGGAGAATCTGGCTCTCAGTCCCAGAGTCACAACACCAGCAATTGCTACCCAGCTTGTCTTAAGTGTGGCAGAACCATCCATGTGAATGCCTTCTGGGTAAAGAGGGTTTCATTTGATGTGGACAACTAGGTCAAAGGCTAAAGAAATGTCCATCAGCAGGATTGCGGAGATCACAGTTTACCACTTTAGCAGCCCAGTAGGCCGTCTAGCTCGGCAGGGTAACCCTTTAGGTAAAGATGGCGGTCAGACCTAAAACTGCTTTTATGCTTTGTCCTCTCTTCAGGATCAGGAGAGCTCACCTGATGTGGTCATGGGTATGTTACATGTCTTCCACCTAGATGTGTATGCCCTGCTAGATCCAAGAGCCACATTATCATTCATGACTCCCTATATATTTGTCCATTTTGAAATTAGTCCAGAAGTCCTCTCAAAACTAGTCTTAGTCTCTACCCCAGTTGCTGAATCAGTTAGAGCTAGCCAGGTGTATAGAAACTGCTCAGTCTCAATATTGAGTAAAGTTATTCCTAGTGATCTAGTAGAGTTAAACATGGTCGATTTCGATCTCATTCATAGCATAGATTGGCTAAACCCTAGTTATGCCTCAATCGAATGTAGAACTAGAGTCGTCAGATTTCAGTTTGCAAATGAGCCAGTTCTAGAGTGGATGAGTAGTAGTTCCACGCCTAAGGGTCGGTTTATTTCCTACCTCAAGGCAAGGAAGGTCATTTCTAAAGGGTGCATCCATCACCTAGTTCGGGTCAAAGATTCCAGCATCGAGACCCCAACTATCCAGTCAGTTCCAGATGTTAGAGAATTCCCTAACGTATTTTCCAAAGATCTTCTCGGAGTCCCTCCAGAGCGAGAAATAAACTTCGGCATAGACCTTCTTCCAGATACTCAGCCCATCTCCATTCCTCCTTACAGAATGGCTCCAACTGAGCTTAAGGAGTTGAAGGAATAACTAAAAGACATACTTGATAAAGGTTTCATCAGGCCCAGCATCTTTCCATGGGGTGCGCCAGTGTTGTTCATGCGAAAGAAAGACAATACTCTCAGAATGTGTATTGACTACCATTAACTAACCAAAGTTACAGTTAAGAACAGGTATTCCCTACCCAAGATTGACAACTTGTTCAATCAGCTTCAAGAAGCCAGTTGTTTTTCCAAGGTAGATCTTAGGTCGGGGTATCATCAGTTTATAGTTAGAGAATTTGACATACCGAAAATAGCTTTTATAACTAGGTATGGTTATTAGGTGGAACGACATGAAAAAAGACACTACAGAATTTGTGGCTAAGTGCCCGAACTTCTAGCAACTTAAGGTGGAACATTAGAGACCTGGAGGTATGACTCAGGATATCACCATACCCACATTGAAGTGGGAAGAAGTGAATATGGACTTTATTACAGGTCTACCTCATACTCGCCGGCAACATGATTCAATTTCGGTGATAGTGGATCGGATGACCAAGTCAGCACATTTCCTCCCAGTTAAAACTACAGACTCAGATGAGGATTATGCTAGGTTGTACATCTGGAAGTTAGTCAGACTATATGGGGTTCCCTTATCCATTATTTCAGATAGAGGTACCCAGTTCACCTCGCATTTCAGGAAGTCATTTAAGAAAGGACTCTATATTCAAGTCAAGCTGGCACAACTTTTCACCCTCATACCGATGGACAAGCTGAGCGGACTATTTAGACCTTAGAACATATGTTGAGAGCTTATGTGATCAACTTCAAGGGCAGTTGGGATGATTACCTACCTCTCATCAAGTTTGTGTATATCAATAGCTACCACTCCAGTATTCAGATGGCCCAATTTGAGGCATTATATGGTAGGAGGTAGGTCTCCTATAGGGTGGTTTGAAGTTGGTGAATCTACCTTTATAGGACAAGGCTCAGTCCATGAAGCTATGCAGAAAGTACAACTTATCAGGAAAAAGTTGAAAACAGCTCTAAGCCGATAGAAATCCTATGTTGATGTGAGGAGGAGAGAGTTAGAATTTTCTGTAGATGATTAGGTTTACCTGAAAATTTCACGCATGAAAGGGGTGATGAGGTTTGGAAAGAAAGGGAAGCCCAACCTGAAGTATATAGGACCCTACAGGATTCTTAGGTGAATTGGCAGTGTGGCCTATGAGCTAAAATTACCTTCAGAGTAGCATCTGTGCACCCAGTATTCCATGTTTCACTATTGAAGAAGTGCATTGGTGATCCAACCTCAGTTCTGCCACTAGAAAGCGTGGGAGTGAAGGATAGTCTCTCTTACGAAGAGGTCCCAATTCAGGTCCTAAACCATCAGGTTCGTAAGCCGAGAAATAAGGAACTCACTTTAGTAAAAATTCTTGTGGAGGAACCAGCTAGTTGAGGGAGCCACATGGGAGGCAGAAGCAAACATGATGGCCAAGTACCCTCATTTATTACCTTCAGTTCAGTTTCAGCATTGGGTACTAAACTCCTTCTTAATACTCTATTCAATTCTATACTCATCAGCTTTATTCCGATTTTCAATATGCATCCTAGTTGCATCAACTCTGTTAGCATGGATAAATCAGTTTGGAGTTAGTCATCCCTTCAGAATTATATCATAGTCTCAGTTTGGAAATTGCAGCTCTTTTCCCAGTTTTCCAGCAATTTTAGCCTTCATTCGAGGATGAATGATCCTAGGGGGAGATATTATAACACCCCAAAAATTTGCTAGACCAAACTCAAACCTTGCAAAAAAATAGGGGAAATTAGAAAATTTTATCACAAAATGACCCAGAAAATGGATCGTTGTCACCTCTAACGAGCCATTGTCTGAGTCATTGTCAACTCTGTAGAATTTCCCTCCGGGAACCAACAAGGAATAGGACGACTTGTTGGAAGGAGTACCAAGTCATCCTATTGTATGTTGCATCCCAAGTTCAAAAACCTACCTAACATCTCCCAGAAACAACGAGTAACGGCTTGTGGTTCCTACCAATGAGCCATTGCTGCCACCCATAACCAAGTCCTAGGTCCTAGCAGTGTTGACCACGAGTCGATGCAGTCACCCATTGGTTCTATCAATGAGTCATTGTGTTGTCTGTTGTCTTAGGGCCTATATTCCCCTACCAGTGACAACAAGAGGTACCAATGACTCATTGCTTCACCCAGCGAGTCGAGGTATCCTCCCATGGTCCCATTCCAATGAGTTCAGTTTTTGACCTAGGACTAATGATTGGTTCCAACGTGCCGCGGTTTCGACCAACGACCCATTGTGAGGCCCGTTGGATCCTGTCATGCAGTTTTGAAGATTTTCTCCCAGGGTTATATTAGTAACTTCTCAGCTTTTTAAACTCTAAAACTTATCGTTTGGGACTCGTTTAGGGGAGAATAAAAGGGGTAGAATGACCTTCCCTCTTCATTCCTCTCATTCTCTCGAAATTCAAGATATAGAAATAGTCTGGAAGCACAGAGAAGGGAAAGGGTTTCGATTTTTTATTCTCAGAATTTCTCAAGGGTTTTCTCAGGAATCCTTCACCAGGTATGTGTGAATTTAGCAAGGAAATTGTCCTTCCCTTGTGCCCCAAAAATCCATCTAATTTTTCTTATCAATTCTAAGCCCTGAGTTTTTAAATGTGAGTAAATTATCAGTCAGATTCCATCTATTTCATGTGTAATATTGTTCATGTTACTTGTTGTTGTATTTCCACTATCTAGTGATCATGTTGACACTATTTCATTTATATAGGTTTTAGCCCTAGCTCTTGAATACAGTAATTAGAGTCTTGCACAATTGATTAGTTATTCATATTGCTTGATTCTACCAGTCTTAGAATTCCCATATTATTAATATCAGTTTAATTCTCAGTCAGTTGCATGCTAGTCCAATTTCAGTCAAAATGTTAGCAAATTTTCAGTATTTTTCAGAAATGTCTGCTGATCAGTTTGACTATAGTCTTTTCTTGAGGTGTCAGTAATGCCTCACAGATATAAATTAATCAGAATCAGTTATCAATTATCAGTTTATTCATTAGATGGTTACGACGCTTCCATATAAGCAGCTCTGACCAGTCTTACATCACCAGTTATAGTATTCTGTCTGATAAGACTCTCAGGGTACTTCCAGATAAGTGTCTCCGACTTAGTCTTGCACCCTAGTTTCGAGCTATCAGCTTAGTAATTATATTAGGACTATCCAGGGGGAATAGGACTTAGCACTGAGCAAATCGGGGTTCCAGTGCACCCAAGTGCTCAGAACTATGTTGCCACTATAGGTATTTTATTGGCCAAATGGCCCTAGATTTGTGATCACTCAGTTTATGCCTTAATACCCTGGCAAGGTATATTGGGTCCTACTGATGGCAAGTATACATCGAATTTCACGTTTATCTCATGTGGTTATATGTCGGTTAAAGACTCTCCCACTAGTCAGTACTGTAACGCCCCGGAGGTCCTAGAGATCAGATCACTACTCATGGGGTCACCTAACGAGTCATTCCCTGACTCGTTCTACAGCAAATTTCTGTTGACTTTTTCTACTGAACTTCTTCTAACTCCGGGGTCTTAAGGAAACTTCCACTGAACTTAACAAAAGGGGCAAGACGAATTGTGGGTGTGGTGACGAGTCATTCTGTTGGTCATGGCCTGAAGGATCAATAATTTCCAGTATACCCGATGAGTGGGCCTAATGAGTCATTTGGTGGGACAACGTCTCGTCAGGTGAGCCGTGGCATCAGTTCGGCAAATTTTCAGATTTTCTTAGGGGCAGTTTGGTAAAATCCCACGCTCCCAGTTCTTAAATGAGGTAGTTTTGGGTATGTTTGAGGACGTTTTAAGGATTCTTATAGACCTAAAGCCTCATTCTCTCAATCTCCTTCCTCCTCTCTTCTCAAAAATCCTAGGGATTACACCAAGGTGTTCTTCAAGCTTCAAGGAAGATTTTGAACGGGATTTTCGACTACTAGGTATGCGAGTCTTTCAACAAGGATATTCTTCAATCCTTGTGTCCCAAAAAGTATTTTTTATTAAATACCCATTTTCAATAAATCTAGAAAGCATGATATAGGGTTTGTAAAAAGGGTAAATTCTTCTTTATTTTGCTTAAATGCTAGTATCTACTGTAATTATAAATCTAATTTGATTATTTATTGATGGGTTATCTTGAATTATGAAATATGGTTTGAGTATGTGTGTGTGGTATGTTCTTCCTAAATTTATTCGAATAATGAATGGGAATTGTGTATGTCTCCCTTGATTATCGTAGAAATTCATGTTTATAATGGAAGTGTGGAAATATTGCATAATTAACCCTAATGACTTGATCATGATATTGATAACCATGTTGAATTGAGTGGGACTTGTGGGTTTGAGTAATTGAAGTAAATTATGTGTCATTACCATGTTTTAGATGTAATTGGTTGGGCATGACAAGATTTCATCTCCATTGTTGAACTATGAAACGTGGGCGGATTCTATATTTTTTTCCTTACTAAAAATAGTTTTTATAAAATCTTAGAACCTAAAACACCCATGGCTAAAGAATTCATAAAATGAGTGATTGTGACCAATGCGTGACATGTTCGTAACCTAAATACATGAAGTCATGCATCCTTGATAGATTATGAGTTGAATTCTATAAATCATGTTTGATCTTATATTACCTATTGAATGAGGTGAGTACGGAAATCAAGATGCCATGATAGAATAATGCTAGTATGAATTTATAGCATGCTCGTTGGGTTGTGATGTTAAAGCTAATGAGGAAATTGGTTGTGCGATAATGTGAATCATGATGATAAAGCCTATGACTAATATGTCAACTTGTTGAGCCTGTGCCTATTAAGTATAGCTCTACTCCCTTTTAATATGAGTACTGCATGATGAGAGTGGTGGATGTTCTTGTCTCTAATTAGTTGTGGTAAATTTAGATTAGCTATAGACGTTAGTGGAGAATGTCTTATCTAGATGTTAGTGGAGAATGTCTTGTCTAGACGTTAGTGGAGAATGTCTTACATAAACGTTAGTGGAGAATGTCTTCTTGTAGTTGGTTGGGACTCACATCCTTAGGCATTAGTGGAGAATGTCATCTCTTAGATTGTTGGGACTTACATCCCTAGTCAGTTGAGTATTTTATTTTCCCTGCGTTGTTCAAAACTTACTTTCAGTTAGTGACTTTCTATATCAGAGCTATCTCTCTCCCTTTGACAGTTAGGGATTCCCCTTAGTTGAGATTGTTCCCTTTGATAGTCAGGGACACTTCCTTCGACCGTCAAGGACTTCCCCTTAGATGGGCAGGAACCCTCTTGATATCAGTCAAGGCATAGTACCTTTGTATTATTCCCAATAATTACTTTTGCACATCAACGGTTGCTATAATAATGCATATATTCACAATGTGGTTATGTTAATTCAATATGTGAATCTCGTATAAAGTTGTCGTATCTCTTTTCAATTACTTTTCCGTTAAAATGTTTTACATTGTTTCCTTGTTCATATGATAAGTTAGTTTATTTATGCTTCCTGCATACTCAATACATTCCAAGTACTGACCGCACGCCTCTTGTGCTATATCGTTTCATGATATAGATTCAGGTCTCCAGGTTCAGCCGCGTGGCTAGATACACCTCCTTCCCCTATCAGTTTCCAATGGTGAGTCCTCATCTTCCGAGGACGTGGTTCATGTTCTTGTTTTGTTATGTTTCAGTTTTTAGACTTTGGGAGTTAGCTGGGAGCTTGTCCCAACAACTCATCAGTTTAATAGAAGGCTTTCGGACCGGTCTAGACAGTTTCAGCTATGTATCTAAGTGTATTAAATTGTCTTTATGGATCATATTAGATTCTTGTTATTTTCTTCCGCTTATTCATGATGTTAGATGTTTCTTATGTTAAGTGTATGTGATGATTATGCTATGGGTCGACTTGGAGCCTTTCGGGGTTCCTTGTCCCGTGTCTACAATTCGGGTGTACTCACGGGTCGTGACAAGTACATTTTCAGTTTAGCTCAGTTAAGTTCAGTTCAGTTCAGTTCAGTTTAGGTTAGGTCAATATCTTATATCCAGGACATGTCTGATAAGCCCCAACTCACTAAAACTAAAACTGAAAATACTGAATACAACTGATAGAAGGGTCCTCGAAGGATGAGGACTCACCAACTCTGGCTGGGAGTTACTACTCTGAGGATCTGGCTAACAGTGGGGCTGAACCTGAATATTGGAGTCTGTTTCATGATACAACACAAAGAATGCAGTCAGTACATAGAATGTACCGAGTATCCAAGGTAAGTAAAACCGCTAAGTAAGTAAAATCAGAGATCATGCATATCATAAAAAATTTCATCATAAGAGCATGCATATCATATCATAATAACATTACTGATGAGCATGCATAACCGAAATCATAAGGAACAATGGGAGACTCGTTATATAACTAACATTATCATGATAGAGCTTACGTGGTCCCGACTATTACACTCAAGTGGGCAGAGCCATCCAAAGCCTTGCCAGGGCTAAGGACGTTACCATGATATTCATATCAAGCTGAAGGCCCCTTGGGGCAGGGGAAGCTCACAAGAGAGGTCCTAATTAATCTGATCATACCTACATTGGCACGTAGTTCTGAGGCACAGGGTTGACTGACCCTTAGCCTACTCGGTGCTAGACACTACTCCCAAAAACATACATATTCTCTCCACCATTATTCAATAAAGATGAACCATCATCTAATGACAAAGCTGAATCATAATAATACATCTAATATCTGAAATCATAACATGAGGAGCCTTGGCTCAAACCATAGCCCAAGCTGAAAAGAGTGGGAGTCTAGACTCCGAAATCCATGTGGTAAGCTAATAACATGAAATTGAGATAAATCATGAAACATACTTGATCATATGGGCTGGCCCAAACTTTATCATTTTTGAAATAGACTTTCATATTCAAAAACATGATTATAGACATGGGTAATTTAAAATCATACTTTCATCATATACATCACATTATGCTTGAAAACATATATCATAATCTCAACCTTTCATGAACTTTCATAATTGGGCATCATAATTGTAAGACTTTGAAAACACAAATTTTTAATTGAAAACATTATAAAACATTTCCATAAATCATAATTTAGCATTCGAAATATGAATAGATTATACCCATGATAGATACCTAGAAAATTCACAAGTTGGGTTAAAATCCCATAGATTCATCAACTAGAATTTCCATGAATTTGAGAAGGAATTGGGCATGGGAGTGGATGGATATACCCATTCTTAACCTACATACTTGGGTAAATCTGATTTACACTCCCTCTTGAAAGCCCAAAGGAAATTGGAGAGAAATTGGTAAAGCGTGAAGAGTTTTAATTTGCATGCATGCAATGGTAAGGCTTAGGAGAGGTTTAGTACTCTTAAAACCCTTCTAACTGAGCTCAAAATGATATATTTTAGGACTATAGAGATTTGGAATTATGAAAATACCCTTAATGAAAAGTCTGAAATCTCTGCACTGCCAGTGACAACGAGTGGTACAACGGATCATTCTTTGATACAAAAACTCGTGGTACCCGTCCGTTACTTCCTCTATCACTTTTTAACTTCTCTAATCCTGAAATAACAAATCGATAGAATGGGTCGTTACCCCAAACAACGACCTGTTACTACCTCCCGTTACCTTGCTAAATTCCAACTCAAGTCTCCAACAACGACTGGTCCGGACAAGTTATTACTAGTCACAACAACTCGTTGTTTCTGGACGTTACCGCCACTGCTCATCTTCTGGAAGTCCCCCTAACTGAAACTTACCATGAATCATTGTACCAAATAATGAGTCGTTTCAAGACTCATGCTAGCCACCCTAGACAAGGACCATCCTCACAACGACCCCTTACCACGATCCATTATATCAACCAATGGATCATCCTTAGACCCGTTACCATAGAACCTCCAACTGCAGAACCTAATAACGAGTGTCTCCAACAGGTTGTTATACCCTCCAACTACTCGTACCATGACTCGTTCTGAGTAAAATCTCAAAATTTTCTACTGCTTCTCATTTCAAATTTTCGAGTCTAGTCTTAGGCACTTTCCGGGAATTACATTGAGAAATGAGATAATGTATTTTATCTACTGCTATCTATACTAATTTTGAATCTAAGGAAATAAAGTAAATCCTATTGTTAGCCCATCAAATAGCACACCCCTAGCCATCTAACTTGTGATTGCAACAATTGAAATTTCCCTCACTTTGTTCCAAATTTGAATGTCATATAATTTACCTTTTCCCCAATTTTTATTATTCATATGTTGAATAATAATGCATTCTAGTTTGAGTTAGTTTATAACTTTTTGATTATCGAGTCAATTCCTTGTGGGTTTTGATCCTGACACCCATCGGGTATATTTCTTTTGCAAACGATCGTGTACATTCTCTCCTAGAGAGGAGCGGATTTGGACATATCACAACCCATCCCAATAACCTTATTCATATTCAATTTCACTAGTAGCATTTAGGGATTCAGACTACCCCACACTTATTTTCATGCTATGTGTATGTTGGATGATGGTTGGAAGGGGATTAGATTACCCAAAACTTAATGCCAAGCCATGTTTTTTTCCAAATTTTTCACATTGGTATTTTATCAAACATGTTATGGGCATGAAGAACTCAACTCTACTTTGATGGATTTTGAGCGTGCTCATTCATTCTAGTCACCCAATCGACCCATCTAACAAACAAAAACAAGAAATTGATCACTTACGATTCATAACAATTTTATTTAGTATAGCTGTCCTATTAAATACAATCAACACTAAGGCATGTAATTACACTTTATTCAAGTAGGGGAAGGACATGGGCATGGGGTTCTAATGATATTTCAATATTTTCATCTATCTACATCTTACCAAAGTAAAGAGATAAACAAGAAAATGAACCTTAATTCTTGTCGCTTGAATATGGGATGAATAGATTGAGGGAAAAAATAGAAGAGTTGTGAGATAGAAGTACGAGGGGGAGGAGTGGAGTATAACAACATAATAGAATTGGAATAGAGGATTTGAAGAAGCGGGAGAGTAGGGGAAGAAAATGGGAAGTTTATGCTAAAAATATCTTCACCTTTTCTCAAAAAAATTTATGTTTTAAGATATGTACTTTTATTTAGGCTAGAAACATTTTAAAAGATCAGACCCGGTAGCCAAACACACTATCAAATTTCTTTCTACGTTGCTAATAGTATCTTTTTGGCAAGTCCTTAGTTGGACCTGTTAATTTACATTGTTACAATACAACAGTGCATATTTTGCACTGATTCAAAATTTTATTCTTTGAACATTGTGGGGGTGTTTTGTCTTAAAAACATACTTATAAGAACATACCTAAATTTCCCATTATTCTAAAAGTATTTTGCAATGGGTACAAGTATACATATAATTTTTGGTTAGCCTCTTGATCAGTGCCTAATTTAACATCGCAGCACGACACAGTCCTCCTCAACTCAAGGTACTCTCATACGGTTTCTCCTTCTTTTAAGAGGTTCATACAATCCCATTCTTCTTTTATTTTGCTTAATTCTATCATTGGGTCCTTTTCCTTCTCCTTCTGTACCCCACACATATCATGGATCACATTTGTGATCATTCATAAATTTTATAATGTGAAGGGTGGGAGATGGCTTTCTACCCATTTAAGGTTACCTCCTCGTTGTCTACTCTCATTTCTAGCTTTACTGCTCTTACATCGATGAGTGCTCTTCCAGTGGCTAAGAATGGGTGCCCTAGTATGATTGGCACCTTATCATCTGCATCAAAATTAAGAATTATGAAGTTAGCAAGAATTACAAAATTACTGATTTGATTTAGCACATCCTCAATAATGCCATCTAGAGTGACATAAGGTCTTTCCGCCAGCATAAAGTAAAGGTGGAGGGACATTAGTTCATCTAACCAAAGTGTTTCGAATACCAATATGGGTACCAAATTAATACTCAACCCTAGATCACAAGGAGCTTACACCACCTTACTTTCACTTATTGTATGGAGAGGGTGAAACTCTACGGGTCTTTATGGTTTTAAGGAATCTTACTCAACAACCTTGAGCTACATTCTTTAGTATGTGTGATCGTCTAAAACTATGTATGTCGCCACTTATAAGCAACCACATCCCCGAGATATTTTGCATAATTAGAAATTTCTTTCAGAGCATCAATCATATAGATGTTTATGTGGAGCTCTTTAAAGATATCAAGAAACTTTGTATACCCACCATCCTTTTTTATTTTTTGCAACCTTTACAAAAATGGTGGTGGAGGTCTAGAGACTACCACTTGAAGCTCAACTTTAGATTCCTACCACTCTCTTGGTTTGCCTCTAACCTTTTGATTGGTTTCAATTCAACATTTGATTCCTTGCTTGCTTGTGGCACCTATTCTAACACTTTGCCGCTTCTTACAGAGATTGCATTAATTAATGCCATTAGGCTTTTCTCAGTGACATTGGGTAGTGCACCTAGCAGTCTAACATGTTGTGTGTGTGCTAACTACCCTAGTTTTTCATTGTTGATTTATTACTGCTACTAATATAACATGAATTGCTTTAGACTTTTCTGTAAAGATCTATTAACTTGCGGTGCTAGTGGTGGTTACTAATTTTGATAAGGGTGGTATAGAGGTCTTTGAACATTTGGATGACCACACCAAGAGAAATTCAGGGGCTAGTTTTTCACCTGATAACCCTAATCATGATTCTGCTACCCCAGATATTATATGCATTTAGGATTCAAAGGGCATCTCTAGTAAATATGACTGCAGCACCCCAAACGTTTCTAAGGCTAAAACCAAGGATTGGAAGGTGATCGTGCAGAGAAAATGGGAAAATTTCTTAGTACAACCCGCAGTAAGGTCCGCACACCCTTAG
>JACEIK010002217.1:6599-53094 GCA_018107945.1 Datura stramonium | reverse complement strand
CTAGAGGATTCAATAGATGAGGATGGAGGAACTATGACTGGATGTCACAAGCTATAAAAGGTCACAATGGGCCGTACCTACGATCCATAGTAGGGGATTTAGAGAGTCATCAAGGGATGGCTAAGGAGCCACGGCTCGATTCTACGACCTGTACAGAGGTGGTATGAGTCATACCTAGGGGGATAGAATCGAGATCAATGGACTGAGTAGAGAAGGATTCGTGACTAAAGGTCTCAGGAGTTGTAGGCCCTTAGTACAATTTGTGGTATGGATTGTACCATTAGATATTCAATTTTCAAATGCAAAGTCTTAGGGGTATTTTCATAACTTCTTAATCTTTTAAATCCTTCGTGGTGTCATTTTGGGTCCTTAAAGGGGTGTATTAAGGGATTTTTCTAAGCCTTAAACCCTCATTCTATTCCTAACACCTCAACTGGAATATCAAATCCTCTCAAGCCAAGATTAAGGTTCTTCATCAAATTCCTTCAATTTCTCTTAGGTCATCAAGATAAGCTAAGGGATCTTGAACCCAAGTATGTAGGGTCATGAATGAGAGAAATCTTCCACCTTCATTCCCAATTTCATCCCTATCCCATGGTTTAAAGTCTCCAAACATGATTTATTGAAATTCAAAGGTTAGAGCCAAACTCTCACGAAGTCTGTTTTGATATCTTATGAATTCAAGTTTCTTATGATCAAATTCATGTTTTATGATTATGAGTACTCATTTTCTATTAGAATCTCCTATGGATCTATACTTTCAAGTTTATGGAGATTTTGCCCAATTATGCATGATTTTATGAATTTCAAGCTTATGAGCCTATGATTTCAATTATGACTATTTATTCAAGTATGTATAATTTACATGAAACTCAAGATATATACATGGCCAACTCAATGACATTATTCTCATGACTATTTCATATATGTCAAGTATGATTATGATTTCATGAACTAGACAAGCCCATGTAAGATAAAGTATGTTTTCATGATGATGATTATGAGCCATGTGTATGTTTTTAGGAGTAGTATCTAGCATCGAGTAGGCTAGAGTTTCAAGAAAACCCCAAGTCTCATAACTACGTGCCACTGTAGATATATATTCATGTACAAACCCTAGGGGGATCCGCAAGTGATATCATGCCTTAGTTATTTCTTGTGTTGGCAAGCTTGAGACGACTATGCCCATTTGAGCGAGATAGTTGGGGCATCATGTAACCTCTATCATTGTAAAACCCCAAAGATCCCTAAGACTAGGCTCAGAATTTAGAATTTGATTAGCAGAAAAATTTATAATTTTTCCTCAAAAGGACTCATTGTACGAGTCATAGATTCATGTTACAGGTCGTAGGAAGAGTCGTGGCATGCTTCAAATATTTATCCCCTAGACCACGAGTCGTGGTGAGTGGGCACGACTCATGGTCACGCGTCATAGTCCGCATCTGCAAAGACAATCCTAAAATAATGAGTCAAGTAACAAGTCGTGAGAACTTGTGATGGGTCATTGTTTGGAGTCGTAGGATGGAGAATCAGAGGAAGTACAAGGACTGTCCACTGACCATGAGTCATAGGACAACTCATGATATGCAGTTACGAGTCATAACGACACCCCGTGGTTTGAGAACCAGGGAGCTAGAAAATAGGCAGCCATGTGATAGATGGATACCACGAGTGTGGTAGGGTGGTACGAGTCATGTTGACTAGCATGTAGTATTTTAAATACGATTTCCTAGGGGTATTTTCCTAACTTTTTAAGCTTCTAACCCCTAAATGACGTCATTTGGGTTTTCTAAGGGGTGTATTAAGGGGTTTAACCTAGCCTACGCCAAATGGCGAATTAGCATNCTAAATGACGTCATTTGGGTTTTCTAAGGGGTGTATTAAGGGGTTTAACCTAGCCTAAGTCATTATTCTTTCAAAACAACCATAGATTGAAGGTTCTCCCATAAGTCAAGCAAGGGCTTCATCTTCTCTTTCATCTCAATTCTCTTTGGGTCTCCAATCAAGTTAAGGATTCAACAAGTCCAGGTATATTGGGTTATGAATGGGGGAAATCCTTCCACCCTTATGCCCTTTTAACCTAAATTCGATGATCTCTACTTCTCAAGTTCTAAATTGTGAAATTCTAGGGTTTAACCCAATACCATGTAATTATCCATGATATCTTTATGGGTTCAATTCTTTCATGTTCCAAGTAATGAAATAAGGTTATTACAACATATTTAACTCTCAAATTCCTCATGAATTATTGATTTCAAGTTTAATATGATTTTGCCCTCTTATGTATGATTTATAAATTTCAAGATTATAAGCCCATGATTTAAAGTATGATGAATTATCAAAATATGTATGAATGTTTATGAATGCTTGAACTTTTGATTCAATAATCTCAAATCTATGAAGTCTTACTCAAGTATGCATGATTTCATGATTTGGGCAAACCCATATAAAGTCATGTATGGTCCACCAAGACCTTTAAGCAAGGGCTTACAAGATAAGTTTTAAAGAGATATTTTGGAGTAAAGACTCCTGAGACACACATTTACGATATATTTATACAATATGATAATGAGCAATATGCATGTTTTGGGAGTAATGTGATAACATCCAAAATATACTCTTTATTATGAAAGAGCATACATGGTCGTTGTATCAAAAAAAATATCCCAATGGATGTCGGAGTCGAATCACATAGAGACTTGAGAATGATATGCATGAGTGTTGTTTGGGAAATTGAATTTGGTTTGCACCACTTGAAAATAACAAAGAAAATATTTTGGGGGGAAATTGAACTTAATAATAAGGTATGAATGCTAATTCGACTGATTAAGATAGCAAATAACCAAGGTTGCCGACAATAGTGAGAAAGACTAGAGGTGTGGTGTAATTGATGTGCTAACTAAATAGGGTTATGATAGATAATCTCATAAGTTCAAATTTGTGCAAATAACCTTGGGCAAGTGGGCATTTAATATTTTTCGACCTCATAAATGTCTCTTGCTAGAGTTCTTTCAAACCACTAGACACAATTAAATCAACTTAATCAGGTTTGGATTAATACCTACACTAATTTTTAGCTATTAGCTATTAATTAGGAGTGAGAATGTGGTTTTAACTATTTCTAGACCAACTCCACAACCTCACATCCATGTCCATCATTAAATTCTCTCCCAATACTCAATTCTTCTCTTTCAAGCAAAAATCAAGTAAGAACAAATAGACCCATCTGCAACCATGGATCTTCAATTATAGGTTGGAGAGAATTTCACAAGTTTACACTAATTAAACAATATTGAAATAACTCTAGTAATACCCAATTTAATTAAGCATTCATCACTACACACCTCTAGTTAATGATTTAGCTAGTCATAGTTAAGAAATTCAAAAGCACATTTAACAATAAACTTATTGAATTCAATAATAGGAGTAGAAAAATCAAGTTTAACAATAAGTTCTCAATAATGGTAGTACTTTGCTATGGAGGAAAAAGAAGAAAAGGAAAAAGAATCATTTACAATTTCCACCAATAGAATTCTTACTTTCTTCTTCTACAAAGAGAATGTTCTCAAAAAGCCAAAAGTTAAGATCTCATGGGCACAGAGTAATTCTCTCTAGAATATATCCAAAATTAGGGTACACAAACTCTCTTTTTCAGTGTTTGACACATTTTCCCCTGTTCAGGCGTTCTGATACTTGCGAGAGTACCGGAAGTTCCCCGCTTGCATTCCGTGAACCGCCGGCTATCACTAGATGCTCCTGTAGTAAATTCCAATGTCCTTCGGCTTTCCTTCGGTGATTCTCCAGTCTCTAACCATGCTCTACCAATTTTTTTCTCTATGATGCAGCACTCTCAGGCATCGGTAGGCGATTCAACCGGTGAATCGCCGGTCAGTGTCTCCGATCGCTGGTTACTTTAATTCCCCAGTGCAGTGGTCTTTGGCGTTTGGTCGGTATTTCACCGATCTTCTCTGGTGAAAAGCTGGTTTTCACTTGATTCCTCTCTTTTTTCTCCCTTTCTTTCTCTTTTCTACAAATCAGATATCTGCACACAAAAAGGCAAAAAGAGCATAAAATCCATCTAAATGACTTGAAAATTAGACTAAAGCTCATGCTTAAGAGCCTAATGAGTTGGTAAATTACCAACTCATCATAGTGTCAAGCACCGAGTAGGACAGGGTTTTCGAGGACCCAGGTCTCATAACTACGTGCCATCGTAGTTATATAGTCAAATTTGGGACATATCAAGAGAGCATTTCCCCCGCTTGAGGGCACACCAGTGACATCATACCTTCATTGTTCTTTGTCCTGGCAAGGCTTAGGACAGTTCTACCTAATTAAGTGAGATAATTGGAGCATCACGTAAGCTCTACCATGATGGTGTCGGTTATGATGAAGCCTCCCGTTATTCCTCATGTTTTAAGTTACTCCTATTCATGTCTTATGTTATTATGTTTTATAGAATATTTGATTCATTGATTAGTTTATGAGTTTTCAATTATGGTATGCTTTATGATTTCTATTTCTAAACCTTGGGTCATTATTGCTACACCCCAAACCCGAGGAGGCACGACTGATACCTTGTGCCACACCTGATCGAGCACTTCCTTCCACCAATCTTACTACAATAAGCAAGAACCAACAAGGTTTTATATCACAGCACAATCTAAATTAGAGTAAACAACAAACCAAAATGGAAACTGGCTCACAGACCAACCAATCGATACTCAATAGGCCGTCAAGGCCACAAAAAGGAAAACAACTATACAGTCAGGCCCACCAGGCCTCAAAACAACACCACAACAATGTCTACGAGCCTCTATGAATACAATAGTAATCAGATGATCAGGACAGGGCCTCAAACTACCCTTAACTCAAGAATTTGGAGACATCAAAAGACCTGGAGCGCACCAACTCTACTAGAACTCCACTCAACACCCAAAAAATCGATCTACCAACTCACTATCACCTCAACTTCAGCGAGCTCCAAACTAAGTCAACTTCAATCTACCATCACCATGAATATACTGCCTTAGGGAAGCCCTCTACTACTGCCAAAATGCAGCCACAATAGTTCAATAAGAAACCAATGCAATTGGAAGTTAATTTATACAATTTCTACAATTTTCACCATAGAAACTCTGTAACAACGATCTACCAAGATCCATGGATTCATTGCTACACTATATAGCTAAGAATCAAGAATAATAAAAGCTTACCAAGCTTTTTAGGACAAGTCAACCACCAAAAGGCATGAAAACACCGCTACAGTACAAGCACACACGACGTATTCACAATCTATGCTCGGAAATTGGTTTGCATCTTCCAATCAACATCAAAATGCTTAGAACCTACGGGGAGCTGCTAGGGAGAGCTTTCCACCGCCTCCCAGCTTTGGAAAAGGAATTATCAGTGTTAGAACCGACCAAGGGGCTTTATATAGCCCTCCACTGCCTTAACCCTCTATTGACGTGCCTGCTTGTGCAGTCTCGCAAAAACGCAAATATCTCTCTATTCTGCAGTTGAATTGGAAAACGATTTAATGAGTTGGAAACTAAAATCATACACCTTTAATTTGATGGTCTCACACCCCCTAACTCCTTATAGATTGGAAGAAAATCCACGAGAAATTTGACCTAAATTTCAAGGAATCTCAAGAAGGAAATTTTGCAATAACTTTTGTCGAATTTTATTCTACAACTTGATCGATGTCCAATCTTAAATACGATCATAGAGTGACTAAAATACCTCATAAAAAATCCTTATTAACCTATTAAGTACTCTTAGTCCTACCTCAAAAGTACAAAGTTATCGTTCAAATTATCTGGGGCATTACATCCTTCCCTCCTTAGAAACATTCATCCTCGATTGTTGGATGATACATACAAATCCAACTTAAGGACTGACACAACATGACATCGCATGACATAGCCTCACATGACAAGCCAACCACAGACAACTCCAAACAACAAAGCTTTGCACCATGCTGAGGCATGACACAACTATAACCATAATCAAAATAACAATCTTACCTGCCGCTATGTCTTGCCACTGGCCGATTATAATTCATCAGGTTACAAGCATTTCCTTCACAAGCCAGAAATCATGAGTCCATACTCGACTCCTATGATAACTGACTTCTCACATAATTGCCATCCAGAAAGAAGGGTTACAATTCTAAATATCCTGTAGTCTCCTGTTTATAAGTACACTGTGCAATGCACACATAAACAAGACTCTACTAGACACGACTCATAGACTCCTTAGGATGAACTACTCTAATACTAAGTCTATCACACCTTAAACTCGGGGAGGCATGACTGGCACCTTGTGCCACACCTGATCGAGCACCTCCTGCCACCAATCTAACTATAATAAGTCAGAACCGACGAGGTTTGGTATCACAACACAATCTAAATTAGAGTAAACAACAAACAAAAACAGAAACTAGCTCACAGACTAACCAATTGATACGCAATAGGTCGTCAAGGACACAAAACGGAAAACAACTATATAGTCAGGCCCACTAGGCCTACAACAACATACTAATACCACTACAATATCTACGAGCCTCTATGAATACAATAGTAATTAGATGATTAGGACGGGGCCCCGAACTACCCTTAACTCAAACATTTGGTGACTCCAAAAGACTTGGAGCACACCAACTCTACTGGAACTCCACTCAGCACCCAAGAACTCGATCTACTAGCCCACATTACATCAACTCCAGTGAGCCCCAAACTAAGCCAACTTCAAGATACCATCACCATGAATATACTGCCTTAGGAAAGCCCTCTATTACTGCAAAAAAGCATCCACAACAGTTCAATAAGAAAATAATGCAATTGAAACTTAATCGATATGATTTCTACGAATTCTACGATAGAAACTCCGTAAAACCAATCTACCAAGATCCATGCACTCACTACTACACTATATAACTAACAATCAAGAAGAATAGAATCTTACCAAACGGTTTCGTATGAGACAGCCACCAAAAGGAACGAAAACATCGCTATAATACAAGTACACATGACATACTCACAATCTATACTCGAAAATTGATTTGCATCTTCCAGTCAACATCAAAATTTCTTAGAATCTATCGGGAGCTGCTAGGGATAGCTTTCCACCGCCTCCCATCTCTGAAAAAAGTATTATGAGTGCTAGAACTGATCAAGGGGCTTTATATAGCCCTCCACTACCTTAGCCCGCTATTGACGTGCCTGCTAGTGAAATCTCGCGAAAACGCGAATATCTCTCTATTCTGAAGTTGGATTGGCAAATGGTTAAATGTGCTGGAAACTAGACTCATAGACATTTATTTTGATTCTCACACCTAGTCACTCCTTATAGATTAGGAAAAAATCCTTGATACATTTGACCTAAATTTCAAGTAATCTTGAAGGAAATTTTGCAAAAACTTTTGCCAAATTTTATTATACAACACTATCAATGTCCAATATTAAATATGATCATAAAGTGACTAAAATACCTATAAAACTTCCTTCTTAACCTATTAATAACTCTTAGTCCTACCTCAAAAGTATGGATTTATTGCTCAAACTATCCAGGGTGTTACTAATTATGTTTAGTTAAGGTAAGTATCTCATAATTATGTTTATTTCAGCAATACTGCTTTTAGCATGTTGTCCCTACTCTCACGTTCTATCTTGTTTTATATTTATGATTTCAGATTATCATTTTTACTAGCATGTTTTACTTTCTCTACATACTCAATCATTCAAAGTATTGACTGCCTACTCTATGCTATATCATCTCATGATATAGATTCGGGTGGCCAGTTTTAGTCCTGATGTTAACTCGCTCCCACAGCAGTCTAGTTCAGATCCTGCTGAAGTGAGTCCTCCTCTTCCGAGGAAATTTAGCAGTATTGATGTTATGTTCCTATTTTTGTTTAAGACTTAGCGAGCTAGTTGGGGGTGTTGTCCCATCATCTCATCTTATGATTAGAGGTTTAGTGTACTAGATGGTTTAGTGTTACGATTTGTCATTCTTGTTCATGTTTTATATTATTTAGATTTCCGATTATTCATGTTTATGGTTCATTTCTTCTTTAGTTATGCTCTTATTCATGTTATGTATATGCCCTGGGTTAGCTTACAGCCATTCATGGTTGTAGATCCCGTGTCACGGTCTAGAATCCAAGCTCGAGTCATGACCAACTTGGTATCAGAGCAAAGGTTTAGGTTGTCCTAGGGTGTCTGAAAGCTACATTAAGTAGAGTCTTTTCCATGGGTGTGAAGCATGCCACACTTATGGGGAAGAGGCTACGAGACGTTTTAGAAAACTTCCCTTCTTTCATGATCTATGTCATGTGATGAAGTACCTCTCTCTAGTTCTCTAAATCATTCTATACGCACTTGCATAAATATGCCTCCCCACCGAATCACCAGAAGAAGATACAGTAATGGTAATGGAAATGGAGATGGGCATCCGCCAGCCCCACTAGCTCACTCTAATCCCTTGACAAAGCAGGTGACTCATGCTGAGTTCAGGACTTCATTTCAAATGTTTGCACAGGCCATGATAGCTTAGGTCAACTAGCAGGTTGTGGCTCACGTGAGCCAAAATAGGAATGCATCAGCAGCTATGGTGCGAGGCTTCATCAGGACAAACCTACAGGAGTTTCATGGGTCAAAAGTGGATGAGGACCCATAGGAGTTTATTGAGGAGGTCCAGAAGATTACCCAGGTTATGGAAGTTTTCAGAGAGGAAAGTGTATACTTGGACCTCCTATCAATTGAGAGGGGTTGCTCACATATGGTTTCAATAATAGAAGGAGAGCAGGGGAGTGGGTGCATTCCCCTTGGGTTTGGACGAGTTTGTTATGGCTTTATTTGATAGATTCTTCCTCTTAGAGTTGAGGGAATCAAAGGGTGTCGAGTTCATTCTGATGTAGAACAATATGAATGTCAGGAATATGCCCCGAAGTTTACTCAGTTGTTGAAATAGGCTCCGGAGATGGTTGTTGACATGAGGGCTTGTGTGAGCATGTTCATGAATGGGGTTGTTGATTCATTGGTCAAGGAGTGCAGGACCGTCATGCTGATTTGTGATATAGATATCTCCCGACTGATGACATATGCCCAGCAGATAGATGCAAGACAGATGAATGAAAGGGAGAGAGAGGCCAAGAGGGCCAAGACAGGGAGCTATGGGTACTTTCCAAAGAGATCCGATGGTGGATATCACACTTAGTCCCAATAGAGGTCGTCAACCCAACTCCATAATCAACTAGCATTTCATCCAGAACTTGAGGAAATCAGAGGGGTAGAGTGTCAGGCTCTAGGCGACATAGTAGCATGATAGGAGAGCACACTTTCCTAGGTTGTAGGAAGTGTGGTAGGAAGCACCCTACAGAGTGCTTGGTTGGCTTTGATATTTTATTTGGGTGTGGGATGCTCAGACATATGCTCTGGCATTATCCTTTAGCTAGGCAGTTTGACGGTATAGATTGTGCCCCAGCCACCACTTCAGCAGCTCCAACAGTTCGCCCAACTAAGCAGGGTTCCTCTTCTAGTGCAGGTGCCGGACAATGCTAGAACAGGTTCTATGCACTTTCATTTGGTCAAGAGCAGGAGTGCTCACCCAATGAAGTCACTCATATGTTACAAGTATTCCAACTTGATGTTTATTCATTGTTAGATCCAACGGCTACATTATCTTTCGTGACTCCTTACATTGCTGTTAGTTTTGATGTCAATCCCGAAATCATGTCAGAACACTTCTCAGTCTCTACTCCTGTCGGTGAGTAAGTTTTAGCTAGACAGGTATACAGAAATTTCTCTATCACGATTTTTTAGATAGCCATGTCAGCTGACTTAGTGGAGTTAGATATGACCGATTTCAATATTATCTTTTATATGGATTAGATACATGCTTTTTATGCTTCAGTCAATTATAGAACCCATATGATAGAGTTTCATTTTTTGGGTGAACTAGTCCTAGAGTAGAAGGTTAGTTCGGCGGTGCCTGTAGATCGCTATGTTTCCTATCTCAAGGCCGGAAAGATGATCTCCAAAGGTTTTGCGTACCATTTGGTTCGAGTCAAGGATTCTATGTCTGAGAGCTAACTCTTCAGTCAGTTCTTGTAGTATGTGGGTATCTGGAGGTGTTCCCATATGATCTACCAAGAGTCCCTCCTGAGTAGGAGATTGACTTTTGTATTTACCTTCTCCTAGATACGTAGCCCATATCCATTCCTCCTTATTGAATAGCTCTATCTAGGTTAAAGGAGTTGATATGAGTGGTTGAGAGATCTCTTAGATAAGGGTTTCATTAGGCCTAGTAAGTCCCATGGGGTGCTCCAATTCTCTTTGTTCAGAAGAAGGATGGCTCTCTCAGTATGTGCATTGATTATCGACAGCTGAACAAGGTCACAATCAAGAATAAGCATCCCCTCCCCAAGATTGATGAATTTTTTGACCATCTTTAGGGTTCTAAGTACTTTTAAAAGATAGACCTTAGAGCCGGCTATCATCAGCTCAAAGTTAGGCAGAGTGACATACCGAAGACAACTTTCCGGACTCGGTATGGTCACTATGAGTTTGTGTTTATGTCTTTTGGAATAACAAATGCTCCTACATATTTTATGGATGTGATGAATAGGGTGTTCAATAGGTATTTGGACATGCTCGTGAAAGTTTTCATGGAGAGTGTGTCCCATGTCTAGAATGGAAGAAAAGAATTGGTGAAGGATGTCCATAGGCTTTCTCGTTTGGGAGTTCGCTATGTAGATTCAGCGGATGATGGCGTGAATATTTAGAATGGGTCAGAATCTTCATTGGTGATGTATGTTAAAGCAACGCAAGATGAGGATTCTACCTTAGTGAAGTTGAAGGAAGCTGTCCGAAATCAGAAAGTGGAGGTTTTCTCCAAAGGAGGAGATGGTGTACTCCAATATCAGGGATGAATTTATTTTCTGATGGTGGATGACTTGAGAGAGCGAATTTTAAGCGAGGCTCATGACTATCGGTACTCTATCCATCTAGGTGCCACCTAGATATACCATGATCTACGGAAAGTCTATTGATAGAATGGCATGAAGAAGGATATAGCTAAATTTGTGGTTAAGTGATCGACTTGCCAATAGGTAATGGATGCGCATTAGTGACCTGGGGGCATGCTTCAAAACATTAGCATTCCTACATGGAAGTGGGAAAAGAACAATATGGACTTCGTTACAGGGTTACCTCATATGCACCTATAGTATGACTCTATATAGGTGATCGTACACAGGTTGACTAAATTTTCTCACTTCCTATTGGTCAAAACTATCAGCCGAGGATTGTGCTAGATTCTAATTTTAGTAGTTGGTTTAGTTGCATGGAGTTCCTTTTTCCATTATCTCAAATATAGGTACTCAGTTTACCTCTTAGTTTTGGAGTTCGTTTCAGAAGGGCCTTGGTTTTCAGGTGAAGCTTAACACAACTTTTCACCCAAAGATAGATGACTAGATCGAGCGAACCATTCAGACTCTAGAGGATTTATTGAAGGGCTTGTGTGATCGATTTCAAAGGTAGTTTGGATGATCACTTACCCTTCATTGAGTTTACTTACAACAATAGCTACCACTTTAGCATTCAGATGGCTCCATCGGAATCTCTTTGTGAACAGAAGTATATATCACCGATTTGATGGTTCAAGATAGGAGAGGCTACATTGATAGGTCTAGATTCAGTTTATGAGGCTATGGAGAAAGTCCATCTTATTAGAGAACAGTTGAAAATAACTCATAGTCGCTAGAAATCTTATGCGGATGTTAGGAGGAGAAAGATTGAGTTTGAGGTCGATGATTGGGTGTTTTTGAAGGTGTCTCCCATGAAGGGAGTTATGAGATTTAGTAAGAAAGGAAAGCTTAGTCCCCGATATGTTGGTCCTAATAGGATTCTGAGGTGAGTTTGCAAGGTGGCTTTTGAGTTGGAGATACCAGCAGAGATAGTTTTGATGCATCCAGTTTTTCATGTGTCTTTGTTGAAAAAAATCATTGGTGACCAAGCCTTAGTTGTTTCGGTAGAGAGCATTGGCGTGAATGATAGCCTTACCTATGAGGAAGTTTCTATTGAGATCCTTATTCGTCAAGTTCAGAAGTTATGGAACAAGATGGTAGCTTCCATGAAGGTTTTGTGGAGAATCAGCTTGTTGAGAGGGCTACATGCGAAGCCAAAGTAGATATAATGGCTAAATACACGCATCTTTTTCCATTTGGCTCAGTTCCAACATGAGGTACCAGTTTTCTCTGTATTTCTCTATTCTGTTTCATGTCAAGTTCATGTATATCAGTTCCTTTCATGTCATAGCATTAATGTATGTTTCATGAATTCACTTCAGCCATGTATCTCAGTCCAAAGTCAGTCACTCTGTCAGTTTTTAAGTCTATAACTTTCAGTTCTAGCATTGCAGCTCTTTCCCTATCTTTCCATATTAGTTAGTCTCTGTTCAAGGAAGAATGTTGCCAAGAGAGAGATAATTTTACACCCCAAAGTTCCCTAAAACTAGACTCAAGATTTAGAATTTGATCAGCAAAAAAGTTTCTCAGAACGACTCGCCGTACGAGTTATGACTTCATGTTACGGGTCGTAGGAAGAGTCGTGGAAAGTTTTTTAAATTTATTCCCCTTGACCACAAGTCCATAACATGATCCATGGTGAGTGGGTATGACTCGTGGTCATGAGTCATAATCAGCATTTGCAGAGACAGTCTTGAAGTAAAGAGTCAAGTAATGACTTTTGAAAACTTGTCACAAGTTGTGGTTTGGAGTCGTAGGGTGGAGAATCAGAGAAAGTGCAAGGATTGTCCATGACCATGAGTCACATGATGACTCATGGTACGCAGTGATGAGTCATAATGGGAACCCGTGGTTTGAGAATCAGACAACTGGAATGTAGGCTAGCATGTGACGGATGGATACCACGAGTCGCAGTAGGGTGGTACGACTTGTGGTATGAGTCGTGATGACTGGCAGGCAGGATTTTTAAATATGATTTCCTAGGGGATATTTCATAACTTCTTAAGCTTCAAACCCCTAAGTGACGTCATTTTGGGTTTCTTAAGGGCTGTATTAAGGGGTTTAACCTAGCCTAAGCCATCATTCTTTCAAAACAACCATAGATTGAAGGTTCTCCTACAAGTCAAGCAAGGGTTTCATCATCTCTTTCGTCTCAATTCTCTTTGGGTCCATAATCAAGTCAAAGACGCCTCAAGCCAGGTATTTAAATTTATGGATGGGGGAATTCTTCCACCCTCATGCCCTTTTTAAGCTAAATTTCGTGATCTCTACTTCTCAAGTTCTAGATTGTGAAATTATAGGATTTAACCCAATTCCATGCAGTTATCCATGATATCTCTATGGGTTCAATTCTATCATTTTCCATGTGATTAAATATGGTTATTACAATATATTTGACTCTCAAATTCCTCATGAATTATTGATTTCAAGTTTAAAATTATTTTGCCCTCTTATGTATGATTTATGAATTTCAAGATTATAAGCCCATGATTTCAAGTATGATGAATTATCAAAATATGCATGAATGTTTATGAATGCTTGAACTTTTGATTCAATAATCTCAAATCTATGAAGTCTTATTCAAGTATGCATGATTTCATGATTTGGGCAAGCACATATAAAGTCAAGTATGTTCCACCATGACTTTTAAGCCAAGGCTTATAAGATAAGTTTTAAAGAGATGCTTTGGAGTCATGACTACCAAGAAATAGATTTAAGATATGTTTTGAGAATAAGATTATGAGCGAAATGCATGTTTTAGGAGTAGTTTCTAGCACGAGTAAGCCAGGGTTTTCAAGGACCCAGGTATCATAACTACGCGCCACCATAGGTATATATTAATATTTGGAACCTCTTAAGAGAGTTTTTCCCCCACCTAAGGACTCACCAGTGATATCACACCTTCATCATTCTTTTTCCTGGCAAGGCTTAGGATGGCTCTACCCATTTTAGCGAGATAGTTTGGGCATCACGTAAGCTCTATAGTGATGGTGTCGATTACGATGAAGCCTCACATTGCTCCTTATATTTTAAGTTGCTCATGTTCATGTCTTATGTTATTATGTTTTATAGAATATTTGACCTATTTATCGGTTTATTAGTTTTCACTTATGATTTTAAGTATGGTACGTTGTATGATTTATATTTCTAAGTCTTTGGTCATTATGTTCAGCTTATGGTAAATATCTCATGATTATGTTCATTTCAAGAATATGGCTTTTAGCATGTTGTCCCTGCTCTCATGTTATATCTTGCTTTATATTCATGATTTCGAACTATCATTTTATACTAACATATTTTAGTTTCTCTACATACTCAGTACATTCAAAGTACTGACCACATACTCTATGCTATATCAACTCATAATATAGGTTCAGGTGACCAGTCTCAGTCCAGATGTTAACTCACTCTCGCAGTAATCCAGTTCAACTCCTATCCGAGTCCTCATCTTCTAAGGACATTTAGCAGTTATTGATGTTATGTTCCTGTTTTAGTTTCAAACTTAACAAGCTAGTTGAGGTGTTGTCCCATCATCTCATCTTATGATTAGAGGATTTTTGACAATTATGTACTAGATGGTTCTGCATTGTCACTTATTCTTGTTCATGCTTTATATCATTTAGACTTCCACATATTCATGTTTATGATTCATTTCCGCTTTAGTTATGCTCTTATTCATGATATGTATGTGTTATGGGTTATCTTAGAGCCATTCATGGTTCTACTTCCCATGTCGCGGTCCTGGTCCATGCTCAGGTCATAACAATCATGATGGTGTCGGTCAAGATGAAGTCTCCCATTGTTCCTCATGTTTTAAGTTATTCGTGCTTATGACTTATGATATTATGTTTTATATCATATTTGACCCATTGATCCTTTATGTGCTTTTACTTATGATTTCAAGTATATTAAATCAGATGATTTTCTTTCGAAAACCTTAGGTCATTATATTTCAGCTTATGATACCTCATGTTTATGATTACTTCAAGAATATGATTTTATAATCTCATGTCTTATCTTATTTCATACTCTTGATTTCACACTATTATTTTACTAGCATGTTTTACTTACTCTATATACTCAGTACATTTAAAGTGCTAACCCCATACTCTATGTTATATCGTCTTATGATTTTGGTTTGGGTGATCAGTCTCAGCCTCGACCAGTTCAGCCCGTTTGGGTGAATCCTCATCTTCTGAGGACGGTTATTACTTATTGATGTTATTTTCTGGCTTTTAGTTTCAAACTTAGCGATCTAGTTGTGGGTTTTGTCCTATCAGCTCATCTTATGATTAGAGGCTTTTCAAACAATTATGTATAAATGGATCAGCCATGTTGAGCTATTGCCAATGCTTTGTTTTATGTCATGCGGACTTCTTCTTATATTGTTTTCATGTTCTATTTCCGCTTTAGATATGCTCTCTTTTAGGCTATGTATGTGCCATGGGTTAACTTGGAGCCATTCGTGGTTCTAGGTCCCGTGTCTCGATCTAGGGTCCATGCTCGAGTTGTGCCAAACTTGGTATTAGACCATTACATTGAAGGGTGTCCTAGGGTGTTTAAAAGCTGCATTAAGTAGAGTATTTTCCATGGGTGTGAAGCTCACCACATTTATGGGGAAGGGTCTATGAAACATTATAGGAAATTTCACTTCTTTCATGATCTATGTCATGCGATGAAGTTCATCTCTCTCTATTCCTCTAACTCATGCTATACGCGTTTGCAGATATATGCCTCCACACTGATTCAACAAAAGAAGGATGGTAACGACAATGGCCATGGAAATGGCAACAAAGATGGACATTACCCACCCCACTAGCTCCAGTTGATCCTTTGCATGAGCAGGTGACTCATGCTAATTTCAGGGCTGCTTTTCAGATGCTAGCACAAGCTATAACAGCCCAAGTCAACCAACAGGTTGTGGCTCATGTGAACCAAAATGGGAATGCGACGGTGACTACAATGTGAGAATTCATCAAGATGAACCCACCTGAATTTCATGGTCAAAGGTGGACGAGGACCTACAAGAGTTTATTGAGGAGATTTAGAAGATTACCCAATTATGAGTATCACAATAGAGGAGAGTGCAGACTTGGCCTCCTACCAGCTAAAAGGAGTTGCTCATATATGGTTCCGACTTTTGAAAGCGGGTCGTGGGATTGGTGCAGTCCCCAATGATTGGGATGAGTTTTTTACGGCTTTCTTAGATAGATTCTTCCTCCTCCCCCAAGAGTTGTGGGAAGCAAAGGCAGCAGAGTTTGTCAATGTGAAGCAAAATGACATGACTATTCAGGAGTATGCCCTAAAGCTTACCCAGCTTTCCAAGTATGCTCCAGAGATGGTTACTGATATGAGGGCTCGTATGAGCAAGGATTATAGGACCGCTATGCTGATTAGCGACATGGACATTCCTAATTGATAATTTATCCTCAACAAATAGCGGAAGAGAAAATAAAGGAGAAGGAGAGAGAGGCCATGAGGGCCAAGACAGGGAGCTTAGGTACTCTCAACAGAAATCTAGTGGTGGCCATCGCCCTCAGTCCCATCAGAGATTGTCAGCCCCATCTTTGTCATCAGCCATTATTCTGTCCAAACCTTGAGGTCATTAGAGAGGAAGGCCATCAAGCTCTTGTGGTCAGAGGAGAATGACGAGGGAGCACACTTTCCCAGCTTGTAGGAAATGTGGTAAGAACCACCCAGGAGAGTGTTTGGTTGGTTCAGATGTTTTCTTGGGTGTGGGAAGCCCGAGAACATACACAAGGATTGTCTTTCAGCTAGACAAGGTGACAGTAGAGGCCATGCCCTAGAAGCTTCAGCAACTTGCCCATCTAAGTAGGATGCCTCTTCTAGTGCGGCTGGCGGATAATGTTGGAATAGGTTCTATGCACTTTCACCCCGTCAGGAGCAGGAGTACTCACCCGATGTGGTCACTGATATGTTACGAGTTTTCCACCTTGATGCTTATGCATTGTTAGATCGAGGAGCCATATTATCCTTTGTGGTTCCATATATTTCTATTAGTTTCAGTGTCAGTCTCGAAATACTTTCCAAACCCTTCTTAGTCTCTACTCTTGTTGGTGAATTAATTTTAGCTCGATGGGTATATCAAAATTTTCCTGCCGTGATTCTTCAGAAAGTCACCTCTGCCGACTTAGTATAGTTAGATATGACTTATTTTGGTGTTTATCTACGATATGAATTAGTGGCATACTGTTTATGCTTTGGTCAATTATAGAACTTATATGGTAGTGTTTCGACTTTCGGGTGAACCAGTCTTGAGTGGAAGGGTAGTTTAGTTGTTCTTATGGGTTTCTTTCTTTCCTAACTTAAGGCTGGGAAGATGATCTCCAAGGTTGTATGTATCATCTAGTTCAACTTAAGGATTCTATGTTCGAAATTCAAACTCTTCACTCAGTTCCTATGGTTTGTGAGTATTCGAAGGTGTTCCCTGATGATCTACCAAGAGTCCCTCCCGAACGGGAGATTGACATTTGTATTGACCTTCTCCCCAATATGCCATTCTATATTTATTCCTCCTTATAGAATGTCTCCATTTTAGTAAACAAGTTGAAAGAGCAGTTGAAAGATCTCTTAGATAAGGGTTTCATCAGGCCTAGTAAGTTCCAATGGGGTGCTTCAGTTCTGTTTGTCTAGAAGAAGGATGGTTCTTTTACGATGTGTATTGAATATCCTCAGTTGGACAATTTCACAATCAAGAATAAGTATCCCCTTCCCAATATTAATGACTTGTTGACCAGCTTCAGGGTACCAAGTTCTTTTCAAAGATATACCTCAGATCTGGCTATCACCAGCTTAGGGTAAGGGAGAGTAACATTCCGAAGATAGCTTTCAAGACTCAGTAGTTATGTATTTTGGACTAACAAATTCTTCTGCAACTTTCATGGATCTAATGAACAGGGTGTTCAAGAAGTATTTGGATATATTTTTCATTGTCTTCATAGATGATATCCACATATACTCTAAGATCGAGGAGGAGCAAGCCACTCATTTGAGGATTGTATTTCAAACTCTTAAGGATCGTCAGTTGTTTGCTAAATTCAGCTAGTGTGAGTTTTGGTTGAACTAAGTGGCATTGTTGTGTCATGTGGTGTCTAGTGAGGGTTAGTAGGTAGACTCTTAAAAGAGCAAAGCGGTGAAGAACTAGCCTAAACCAGTTACCCCTACTGATAACAAGAGCTTTTTAGGTTTAGCTAGCTACTACAGGAGGTTCGTAGAAGGATTTTCATTCACTCTAATTTCATTGGCAAAGTTGACCTAGAAGAAGGTCAAATTTCAATAATCTGATGCTTGTGAGAAGAGTTTCTAGGACTTAAAGACCCGACTCACTTTGGCCCTAGTATTAACCCCATAGGAAGGCACAGATAGCTTCGTTGTGTATTGTGATGCTTCAAGTATTGTCCTTGGTTATGTGTTGATGTAGCATGGTAAGGTCATTGCTTATGACTCTAGACAACTTAAGACTCATCAAAAGAAATATCCGATGCATGACCTAGAGTTCGCAGCGGTGGTGTTTGCTTTGAAGGTTTGGAGGCACTATTTGTATGGGGTGCATGTGGATGTGTTCACGGACCACAAGAGACTTCAGTATGTGTTTATTCATAAGGACCTAAAGTTGCGGTAAAATAGATTGCTAGAGCTTCTCAATTACTATGATATGAGTGTCCTTTATCATCTGGGCATGGCAAAAGTAGTGGCGGATTCTCTTAGTCTACCGAGAATGGGAGGAAGGAGTTAGTGAAGGATGTCCATAGGCTTTCTCATTTAGGAGGTCACCTTTCAAATTCGATGGATAGTGGTGTTATTGTCTAGAATAGGTTAGAATCTTCATTGGTAACAAAGGTTAAAGCAAGGCAAGATGAGGATCCTATCTTTAGTAAAGTTGAAGGAAGTTGTCCAGAATCAGAAAATTGAGGTTTTCTCCCAAGGAGGAGATGTTGTGCTTCGATATTAGGGTCGATTATGTTTTCTGACAGTATGTGACTTGAGAGAGCAGATGTTGAGCGAGGCTCACAGCTCTTGGTACTTTATCCATCCAAGATGTACCATGATCTACGGAAAGATTACTAGTGGAATGGCATGAAGAATCACATAGCGCAATTTCTAGCTAAGTGTCTGAATTGCCAACAGGTGAAGGTTGAGCATCAGAGACCTAAGGGTATGCTTCAGGACATCAGTATTCCTATGTGGAAGTAGGAGGTGATCAACATAGACTTCATTACAGGGTTTCCTCATATGCACTAACACTATGACTCTGTATAGGTGATTATAGACAAGTTAAACAACTTAACACATTTCTTATCGATTAAAACCACAAATTTAGCCAAAGATTATGCTAGATTGTACATCCGAGAGTATGTTCAATTGCATGGGGTTCCATTATCCATTATCTCAAATAGGAGTACTCTATTCTCCTCTTAGTTTTGGAGATCATTTCAAAAGGGACTTGGTACACAATTGAAGCTTAGCACAACTTTAAACCCATAGATACATGGTCAGGCTGAGCAGATCATTCAAACTCTAGGGTATTTTATGATAAATCGTATGATTGATTTCAAAGATAGTTGGGATGATCACTTATCCCTTATTGAGTTTTCCTACAATAACAGCTATCACTCCAGCATTCAAATGGCTCCATTTGAGGTCTTTATGAGCTAAGGTGTAGATCACCTATCGAATGGTTTGATATAGGTGATTCTATGTTGATAGGACCATATTTGGTTCATGAGTCTATGGAGAAAGTTCAGCTTATTATGGAAGGGATGAAAACAGCTCAAAGTCATTAGAAATCCTATGCAGATGTTAGAAGGAGAGAGCTTGAGTTTGAGGTCGATTATTGGGTGTTTCTAAAGGTGTCTCCTATGAAGAGAGTCATGAGGTTCGGTAAGAAAGGGAAACTTATTCCCCCATATATTGGTCCTTATAGGATTTTGAGCAGAGCTCGCAAGGTGGCTTATGAGTTGGAGCTACCATCGGAGATAGCTTCGGTGCATCCAATTTTCCATGTGTCCCTGCTGAAAAAGTGCATTGGTGATCCAACTTTGGTTATCCTGGAAGAGAGTATTGGTGCGAAAGATAACCTTACCTATGAGAAGGTTCCGTTTGAGATCCTTTATCGTCATGTTCGAAAGTTGAGGAACAAGGAGGTAGTTTTTGTGATAGTTTTGTGGAGAAATTAACTTGAAGAGAGAGTTATTTGGGAAGCTGAAGTAGATATGGTGGCTAGATACCCGTATCTTTTCCCTTCCGTCTCAACCTAGCATGAGGTACCAATTTCCTCCTTAGTACTCTATTTAATTTCATGCCAAGTTCATGTCTCAGTTCCTTTCCTGTCATAGTATGCATATGTGTTTCATGAATTTAGTTCATTCATCTGTCTTACTCCAGAGTCAGTCACTCCGTCAATTCTCAGTCTATAGCTTTCAGTTTCAGGATTGCAGCTCTTTCCCTATCTAGCTTATCTAGTCTCCATTTAAGGATGAATGTTTCTAAGGGGGAGATAATGTAACACCCCAAACATTCGTAAGGCTAGACCCAAGGATTGGAAGATGATCGTGCAGAGAAACTAGGAAAATTTCTTAGTACGACCCACAGAACATTCATTACGTCCTTAGTATGAGTTGTACCAGGACCCATACTCATAGATCCGGAGGATTCAGTAGATGAGGATGGAGGAACTATGACTGAATGTTACGAATTGTACAAGGTCACACGGGTCGTTCCTACGGTCCATAGTTAGGGATTCAGAGAGTCATCAGGGGATTGGAGATTTTGTGAGCTGTACAGAGGTGGTACGAGTCATACCTAAGGTGCATAGGTTGGAGATTCATAGGATTGACCAAAGAGGGATTCATGACTATGGGTCTCAAAACGAGTCATAGGTCCTTGGTAAGTTTCGTTGTATGGATCGTACCAACGGACTGACAGTTTTTAAATACGAAATCTTAGGGGTATTTTTGTATTTTTCTAATCTTTTAACTCCTTAGTTATGTCGTTTCAAGTTCTTAAATGGGTGTATTAAGGGGTTATGCAAAGCCTAAACCCTCACTTTACTCCTAAGATCTCAATTAGAAGATCAAATCCTCTCAAGCAAAGATTAGGGTTCTTCATCAAGTTCCTTCCATTTCTCTTGGGTCTTCAAGATAGCTAAGGGATATTCAACCCAAGTATGTAGGGTCGTGAATGAGGGAGATCTTTCACTTTCATGCCCAATTTCATCCCTATCTCATGATTTCAAGTCTCGAAGCGTGATTTATTGAAATTCTAGTGTTAGAACCTAACTCTCACAAAATCTCTAATAATTTCTTATGAATTCAAGTTTCTTATTATTAAATTCATTATCTAAGATTATGATTACTCATTTTCTACTAGAATCTCTCATGGATCTATACTTTCAAGTTTATGCTGGTTTTGCCCATTTAGGCAGGATTTTATGAATTTTAAGCTTATGAGCCTATGATTTCAATTATGACTATTTATTCAAGTATGTATGATTTTCATGATACTCAAGATATATATCATGGAAAACTCAATGGCATTATTCTTAAGACTATTTCATGTATGTCATGTATGATTATGATTTCATGAACTAGAAAAGCCATGCAAGATCAAGTATGTTTTCATGATGATGATTATGATCCATGTGCAAGTTCTTGGGAGTAGTATCTAGCACCGAGTAGGCTGGGTTTCAACCAAGTCCCGAGCCCCATAACTAAGTGTCACCATAGGTATATATTCATGTTCAAACCTTACGAGGATCCATGAGTGATATCACGCCTCAATCATTCCTTCCCTTGGCAAGCTTGGGATGGCTCTACCCACTTGAGCGAGATATTTGAGGCATCATGTACGCTCTATCATGATGGTATCGATGATGATGAAGTCTCCCATTGTTCCTAATGTTTTAAGTTATTCAATCTTATGACTTAAGATATTATGTTTTATAGTGTATTTGACCCATTGATCCTTTATGATCTTTTACTTATGATTTCAAGTGTGTTCAATTAGACGATTTTCTTTTTAAAACCTTGGGTCATTATATTTTAGCTTATGATGAATACCTCATGTTTATGGTTACTTCAAGAATATTATTTTTAGCATGTCGTCATTACTCTCATATTCTATCTTATTTTATACTCATGATTTCAAACTATTGTTTTACTAGCATGTTTTACTTACTCTACATACTCAGTCCATTCAAAGTACTAACCACATTCCCTATGTTATAGCATCTCATGATATAAGTTCAGGTGATCAGTCTCAGCACCAACATTAGTTTGCTCATGAAGTAGTCCATCTTAGTCCCCATTTAGGTGAGTCCTCATCTTCTGAGGACAGTTATCAGTTATTGATGTTATGTTCTTGCTTTCAGTTTCAAACTTAGTGAGCTAGTTCGGGGTGTTGTCCCATCAACTCATCTTATGATTAGAGGCTTTTCAAACAGTTATGTATAGATGGTTCAGCATTGTTGACTCGATGTCTATGCTATATTTTATTACATGCATACTTCTTCTTATATTGTGTTCATGTTCTATTTCCGCTTTATTTAATGCTCTCTTTCAAGCTATGTATATGCTATGGATTAGCTTGGAGTCATTTGTGGTTCTAGATCCTGTGTCTTGGTCCAAGGTCCACCCTTGGATCGTGACAATGAATATCCCCACACATGTCACATAATAGGGGTATCTTTTGTACTTGGTAGACCTACTATACTAGTCCCACATTCTTTTGTGTCAAATATTATCTCATCGATGTACATAGCTAACCAATGTCGGCTCTTGGTGTTGAGACTCCATCAACTTCTAACCTATTGAGCATGTTTTTTGCTACAAAGACTCTGCTAGTATCCTAATAATCCTGGTTACCTGGTGACATAATGTAATGCCCCAGAAACACAAAGATTATACCCGGGATTTAAAAATAGAAAATTTGCAGAAAATTGAAAAATCTGTTACCAGGCACAAGACGGGGTCATTTACTGACCCGTGGAGGTGCCCAAGAGTCGTGATGTGACTCGTGGAAAGGCTAGGAGATGAGGGTTGAAGGTTTGGAGAAGGCTACCCCATGGACGAGACCACGAGTTGTGGTCAGCCCCCTCGACACGTTAGGTCAGTCATGAGGAGTGGCAATGAGGAGATGAGAGGAGGAGGCAGTGTACTTGACTGGAGGACCTAACAATTTGTGGTTGGACACCACAACTCGTTAGGTGAGTCATGGTCAGTTGGTAACTTTTTGTTCAAGGTCGAGGTAGTGAGGTTAAAGGATGGTGACCACAAGTTGTGGTCACCAGTAACGACTCGTTGAGTGACCCACTGGAACCACGCCGACCAGATTTCATATTTTAGCCCAGGGTTATTTTTGTAATCTCCTACATATTCAGCCCCTAAACTACGTCGTTTTAGGTAAAATTTCAAAGATTAAAGGGGTATTGAACGGTTTTTTCCCTCACTCTCCATGTAAACTTTTAGAAAAAAACCATCATAGTTTCCTCTCAAGAATTCTCAGGCTAGACTAGGGCTTCACACACATTACAGTAGATTAAAGATTCCCTCTCCAGGGAAATTTTCAGCCAGGTATGTGGAAATTCAACAAGGGGATTGTTCTTTCCTTGTGTCCCCTAAAACTCTTCCTCAGTTCTCTATCAGTTCTGGCCCTGAATTTTCAGTTGTGAAGATATTGCTACTAGACCTTGTTTAATTCTTGAGAAATATTATTCTATGCTAATTTTAGATGTTTTCCACCAGTTTGTAACTCAAAGGATGTATGTGCTATTGAATGTGAATTTTAGCCCTAACTCTTGAAAGTAGAAACTAGAATCCTGCATAAGTGTCAAATTCTTGAAAATTGCTTGAATCTTTCAGAGTTAGAGATTTCTATAATATTTGTATGTTTTATAAACCACGTTAAATATATGTTAGAAAATTTCAGTCTGAAAGTTCATATTCTCATAAATGTCAGCCTAGTCTCAGTCATATTTTTAGCAACCTCCGGGTTGATCAGAATAATGTCAACTGATCAGTTTGACTAAAAAAATTCCCGAGGTATCAATATGACCTCCCAGTTATCAGAATCAGATACAGAACTCAGTTTATTGGTCTACTAGGCAGTCATGACACTTAGACAGATAACTATGACTAGCCTTAGGACCCTAGTCAGATTACAATTTGTTCTTAGATAATTACGACGCTTCTAGATAAGCAGCTCTGACTAGTCTAGAACTCAGTTTCAGAATCTAGTCCGATAAGACTCTCAGGGTACTTTCTGTTATATATCCCTTACTAGTTTTGGGGCCCCAATTTTGAGCTATTAGCTTAGTATTCAGCTTAGGAATTCTAGTGGGAATAGGACTTAGCATCGAGTGGATCGGGGTTCCAGCACACCCAGGTTCCCAGAACTATGTTGCCAGCGTAGATTACAGTATTTATTGGCCTATTTGGCCCAGAATTTTGTGATCACCCAGTTCATGCCTTTCTACCCTGGCAAGGTATATTGGGTCCTACTAGTGGGGTGTATACATTGGACTCCACGTTTAGCTCGCGTAGTTACACATCGGTTAGAGACTCTCCCACTAGTCATTTCAGTTCAGTCTCAATCCAGTTTAGTCCATAATAGTATACTAGACTTAGAAAATGTTTTTACCATCAGGCAGGGTCTTCTTGACCACCTCAGCATTTCAGTTATTTTAGTTTAGTAGATTCTGTTTGTTATTGCATGTCTTCCAGTTCAGTATTTCTCTATCATTTATTTCAATGTGTTATGTTAATCTCATTTAATCAGTACATTCAAAGTACTGACGCATACCTTTTATGATGTATCATTTTATGATATAGCTGCAGAATCATAGTCTAAGCTTCATTAGCCGTTTACTTCTCGAAGACCTCAGCTTTGCGAATTGGTGAGTCCTCATCCTCCGAGGACAAAGAATTATTGTCTGAGTTATGATTTCATTTTTTTCAGTTGATTTAGAGCTAGCTGGAGGTTTGTCCCAACAGTTCATCAGACCTACTGGCTTTCAAACTTATACTCAGTTTTCAAACTTAGTTGTTTTCTCGCAGCCTTGTAGTTTGTTCTATTAATTCCAATATTATGATTCAGTATATTTCTATCAAATATTTATATTCTTTCTACAAATTTCATTGTATGTATCTTGTTACTCAGAGTGCCAGTGTATGATAGATCAAGGGTTGACTTGGGGTCACATGTGGCTTCAAGTACCGTGGTCCGTCTAGGGTGTAAAATTCGGGGCGTAGCAAACTTGGTATCAGAGCACTAGGGTCAGAGCATACTCGGTTGTCTGAAATCCGCATTGATTAGAGCCCTCTTCTTGGGTGTGAAGCGCGCCACACTTATGATGGGGAGGGTATGAGATGTCGTTAGGAAACTTCCCTTTTATTTTATACTCCTTATCGTGCATTGAAATTCAATTCCAAAAATCATTCTCCTAACACATACTTTGCGCTATGTTTGGAATAAAATCTGGAACATAATTGAGACTTCCTAAGAATCTCTGAAGCTGAGTTTTATCAATTAATCATCTGGAAATTTGGATGAGAACTTTATGGCTCTACAAATGGGTTTATAGGTTCCTTGATATAAGTCATGACCAAGGAAATACTATCTAACCTATCTTGCCCAAAGTTAGATGATTTTAGATGATATAAGGATGTATTATTCCTCAACAAGGTTATGGTCAGAGAAGACTGTAGTCATGATTATTGAAAAGAAAAATTCATAAGTGGTTTACCAACATTATTCACTGAAAAGGTTAGAATAAAATTAAAAGATAAATGTAATGGAAAAATTCCTTATAGCCAATTAACCTATGGTGACCTTATAAGTTTTATAAATGTCACAGGAATTAAATTACGTACAGATATGAAGCTTAAAAATCAACTTAAAAAGGATAATAAAATATCCAAACGGATATTGCATGAGGCACATGGTACCAGATATTCCATCCATCCCGGATCTACGAAGATGTATCGGGATTTGTGGGAATTCTATTGGTGGGATGGTATGAAGAGGGATATTGCGGAGTTCGTAGCCAAATGCCCAAACTGTCAGCAAATGAAGGTCGAGCATCAAAGGTAGGGAGGTGTACTTCAGGATATTAGCATTCCCACTTGAAAGTGGGAGGAGATAAATATGGATTTCATTACAGGCTTACCTCGTACTCACCGGCAATACGACTCCATTTGGGTGGTGGTCAACAGGTTAAATAAGGCTGCACACTTTCTACCGATCACTACCACAGATTCAGCGGATGATTATGTTAAGTTGTATATTCGGGAGTTGGTTCGACTTCATGGAGTTCCCTTGTCTATTATTTCAGACCGAGGAACTCAGTTTACCTCTCTATTCTGGCGTTCTTTTCAAAAGGGACCTTGGACGCAAGTTAAGCTCAGTACAACCTTCCATCCACAAATAGACGGCCAGGCAGGATGAACCATTCAGACCCTCGAGGATATGTTGAGGGCATGTGTTATGGATTTCAAAGGTAGTTGAGATGATCATTTGCCCTTGATCGAGTTTGCCTATAATAATAGTTATCACTCTAGTATCCAGATGGAACCGTTCAAGGATCTTTATGGGCGAAGGTGTAGATCGCCCATCGGTTGGTTGGAGGTTGGCTAGGCAGCCATGATAGGACCAGATTTGATTCATGAGGCCATGGTATAGGTCCAATTGATAAGGGACAGGCTGAAGACCGCTCATAGCCGTCAGAAATCCTACGCTGATGTGAGGAGAAGAGAGTTGGAGTTTGATGCGGACAATTGGGTATTTCTAAAGGTATCTCCCATGAAGGGAGTCATGCGGTTCGAAGAGAAAGGGAAACTTAGTCCCCGCTATGTTGGTCCTTATCGAATTGTGAGAAGAGCTGGAAAAGTGGCACATGAGTTGGAGTTGCCTTCAGAATTATCTTCCGTACACCTGGTGTTTCATGTATCACTTTTGAAAAAGTGTTTGGGTGACCCAGCCTTGGTAGTCCCAGTGGACAGCGTTGGGGTAAAAGACAGCCTCAGTTATGAAGAAATTCCCATTGAAATCTTAGATCGTCAAGTTCGGAAATTGAGAAACAAAGAAGTGGCTTCAGTTAAGGTTTTATGGAGAAATCAGCATGTTGAGGGAGCTACGTGGGAAGCCGAAGCGGATATAATGGCTAGATACCCATATTTGTTCTCTATCGGCTTAGTTCCGACTTGAGGTACCAGTTTTTTCCCTATGACTCTATCTAGTTTTCATGTTCAGTTCATGTGTACAAGTTTCTTTTATGTGTATAAATGAGTATGTGAAGTATGAGATTAGTTCAGCTATGTGGTTTTAGTCGGAGGTAGTTATTCCGTGAAAATTCGGTTAAAATGATTAGTATATGGCTATGATAAATTGTAAGTTTCTATTTTCTGCTTGTTTCCTACATTCGAGGATGAATGTTCCCAAGGGGGAGATATTGTAATACCCCGGAAGTGCCCAGGAGTAGACCCGGGAAGCTAAAATGCAGACCTGCAGAAATTGGATTGGTGATAGTGTAGACAATGGGTGTCACAACGACCCGTTGTTAGGAATTACGGCCCGTTGTCTGGAGTCGTGGTAAGGAAGTGGACCTTTACAGTGGAGATGACGGATGGAAACCACGACCTGTTGTAGGATACAACGAGTCGTGGTGAGGCTCATTGGATAGAAGTGTTGACTTTCAGTAGAAGGAAACAACGACTGAAGGAACGACCTGTTGAAACTTAGGGCGACCCGTCCAGTATGTCCGTGGTTTGATTCCGAGATATGGATTGGGCAGTGCTTAGCACGGACTAATACTACGGGTCGTGGTATCTTTCAACGACCCGTTGGTTCGCCTGTTGTTTGGTCCAGTGGTCAATTTTCTGCGTAATTAGTAAGGGTATTTCCATCATTTCTTCATCCTAAGGCCCTATACTACATCGTTTAAGCTCATTTTAGTGGGTTTTTAGTTGGGGAAAATCTATTCTAAGTGTATTCCTTCCATGCATGCAAGTTTATGAATTTTAGGAGGTGATCAAGAGCTTCTCTAAGGGATTCTTCTTCCAATTTCTCCTTGGGAAATCAGTGAGGTGGTAGATTCATCCTTCTCAGGTATGTAGGGTTTTAGAATGGGTGGTTTCTTCGACACCCATGCCCAAATTTCACTTAAACCATGAATTCTCGTATTCAAGTTGTATGGCGTTTGCAAATGCATGAAAATGTGATTTCTCTCTCTTTATGGTATGATTTAATTGGGTTTTAATTATTGAATTATAAATGTAGGGGTTTTTATATTATTTTCTTTAAAATCCTGTTTCAAGCTTTCCCCAAATCTAAATGCCCATTGATGAAAGTTCATGAAAGTTATGATTTATGATGAATACTCCATATTTTGAGTTTATTAATGATGGAATTTCCTGATTTCAAGTTCCCATGTTTATAAGCATATTTTTGAAAGAATTGAGTATGTTAAAGTATTGGGCAATGCCCACATGTTGAAGAATGATTTATGATTTATGAAATGAATAATATGATTTATCGATTTATGATGTTGGTCGATAGAAAAGAGGCCTTTTATTCTTGGCTAAGCATGTTTTAAAAGGGGATCAATGATGATAAATGTTATATCTTAGCCAATGAATTTTTAATGCATGATGTTATTGATTTATGTATGAGCCTATATGCATATTTTTAGAGCCGTGTCTAGCACCAAGCAGCCCGGTGTTCAAGGGACTATGTCAGTTCTCTAACCACATGCCAATGTAGGTTCTAATGTTATATACTGTCTTGATACCGGTCCCCTCAAATGTGATATCACGCCCATGCACGACCCTCGTCTGGCAAGCCGAGGTCGGCTTTGAAGTGGGAGATGGTGGGGCATCATGAAAGGATCTACCATGATGGTGTCGGTTATGACGAGTCCTCCCATTGTTCCACATGTTTTATGCATTTTTATGTTTATGTTATTGGCTCAAGTTATGTTTTAATAAAGTTTACCTACGATTACGATAATGAATGATTTACGAATGATTTGAAAGCCTTTTGACCCTTATGTTCTCTTATGAGGTATATGATACAAGCATGATGTCCTTCTCCTATATTTAGTATGGTTATTTTACTTTTAAATGTCTGTTCTACTTACCTTGCATACTCGATATATTCCACGTACCGGCCGCATACTTTCTATGTTGCTTATCGTTTCATGATACAGGGTCCCGGATCTCAGGCCCATCCTCATCCCTTATTCCATCTCGGCTTACGCTCTCGGTCTATTGAGTGAGTCCTCATGTTCAGGTCGTTTGATAGTCTTTTATGCTATCTTGTGTTTCAGTATTATTCGGGTTAGTTGGGGATGTTGTCTCATCAACCCATCATATGTGGTAGAGGATTTCAAACAATATATAATACTCAGCTTATGTGTAAGTTTAGTATCTCGATGTCATTCTATGGTTACGTTTCCGCTATGTTTATGTTAAAGTATTACTTATTTAAATGAGATTAGTTGTATGCATGTGTCATGGAATGCGACTTGGGGTCTCTCGGGGTCCCTTGTCCCGTGTCTACGATCCTAGTGTACGTTTGGGTCGTGACATGACTAGGAGTGGTAAGACCACAATTGATCCCCCTCTACCGGTGTAGTTTAACGAGAAGAAAGAGCGTAGTTGAAGATAATGACAAAGATACTGAGATGGAAGGTGCTGAGAATGTTGAGTTGCCTGAGGCCCCAACTGGTGAAAAAGGGTCTGAAGATGAACGAGGTGCAACACAATTTTATAAGGCTATCCCGAGACCATCGCCATTGTTCTCCCAAAGAATGAAGAAGAGGGAGGCGGAGAATGGTAAGTTCCAGAAATTCTTGTCAATGCTCAAATAATTATCCGTGAACATACCATTGGTTGAGGCGTTGGGACAAATGCTGGGATATGTTAAGTTCATGAAGGACACAGTGAAAAAAGAAGAAAGGTTCGTGAGTTATGAGCCTATAGATAATGTTCATCAGCCCAGTGCCATAGCTACATGGGTCTAGCAGGAGGAAGATCAGGTGCTTTCACTATCCCTTGCACCATTGGCAATGTCGAGTTTGCAAAGGGCACTTTGTGATTTGGGAGCAGAATCAATCTGATGTCATTGGCTGTGTTCAAGCGGTTGGGCTTGGGAGCCCCACACGGAAACTACAAGCCATGACTCTGCGATGACCGACAGAGCGTGAAGAAGCCCACCGGGGATCACCGACATATGCTTGTAAAAGTGGACAGATTCGCATATTCCCCAACGAACTTCGTGATCCTGGATTGCGAGGATGATTATAAGGTCCCCATCATTTGGGGCGACCATTCCTTTATTGCCTCTTTGGGAGGTCTTATTGGATGTGGAGGTTGTGTGAGTTCATCTTGACCAAAGAAAGAGGTCATTTTCAACATCTGCCGAGAGCAATGCAACAATCGAAGAGGTACAACGTAGTCTCAGCAATAGAGGATGAATCTGAGTTTCTTGATGAAGTCTGAGTAGTCAAGAGACTTGCGTCATGTCGCAATGTTAAACAGGCACTCTTGGGAGGCAACCCAAGTGGTGGGTTGGTGAATTTGGAGTAACCAGGCCACCTGTGTCGTGCCTCGACATTAAATCAAGCGCTTCTTGGAAGGCAACCCAAGTGATTTAACTAATGTTTGTTCGATTGTGTAGGAAAACAAAAGCGTGGCGAGAAAAATTGTTGGCAAGTGCTATGACTCTCAGTACGACTCGTGAGAGGGTTGTACGAGTTGTGGTGAGGATCAGAGACCGTTCTTCAGTGTAGAGGTTTAGGGGCACGGTTGCTCCTACAATTCATTCTCAAGTGTATAGGTCGCGTACTTCTTGTACATGAACTACGCAAGTTATGCAAGGAAAAGATTCACATAGGAATGGCTATTTCCTGAATTGGCTTGCCCAGTTTCCGGGATGCAAGGAAAAGACCTGTGAGTAATAGTACGAACCGTACCTACATGGTACGAGTCGTAAGATGCACTCCTAGGTCCCCAGGTAAGTTTTCAATTCTCTGAACTACGGGTCCAAGAGATAAGTCATGGGGCCTTCCTACAACTCGTGGTACCAGTCGTGACGAGTCAAAATCCTTGAAATAACCCAACTCAGCCCAGGTTTTTAAATCTTCCCCCTCACTTATTTAAACTTCAAACCTAAGTAGACCCTTCTCCCACTCAATCAAAATGGAACTCACGAAACACACTCACGACTCCATCACACCCATAACTCAAGAATAAAGAACAATCGAGCAATTTCTTGCTCAAGCAAGTTCATCTCAACCCTAATTTTGGACTACAAGTCGAAGTAAGTAGCTAACAAGTAAGTGTATTGCTTTGAATATTGAGAAAACTTATGTGCTTAATGTAATGATGCTAAAACCCCTGTGAGTCACCGTTTTTGCTTGAAAAAATTAAAAGAGACATTGAAGAACTATGTGCGACTGGAAAAAGATTTTAAAATTGATGAACTTGTGCATTGAAGCATTTACAGTTGAGTTACGGGTAGTGACTAAAAAGGGGAGGGATGAGTAGTATAAAATAGGTTGAACTACATGCCTAGACCTGGGGAATTTTGAGTACCCAAAACATGAATAAGACTCCCTGTAAACTGGACAAAAATCGAGGCAGGGACAGGCTTCACAAGCCTTCCTACGACTCATGGTTTGATACTACGACTCGTAGGATGGCTCATTAGGACTGTCCCAAGCTAAAACTAGAAAAGACCTGAGGTATGAACTATGGTACGGCTCGTGGTTTGCCACTACGAGTCGTACCAAGGATTCGTACCAAAAATCTGGAAAGGGTCAAGTGCAATATGAGGCAGTACGATCCTTCCTACAACTTGTGGAATCGACCTACAGATCGTACCATGAGTCATGGAAAAATACAGACAAATTGTCGGTGAAGGGGCATCATCATATGACTCAAGGTACGGATTGTACCCTCGTGGTACGAGTCATACCTAGGAGTCATAATGTGAAACAAAGGTTTCAAGGGACTTCATACGAGTAGTACCTCTAGGACAAGACCCGTACTGTTGACTCGTGGTTAGATACAGATGATTTTACTTCTTGCTTTTCTTTCTCAAATATGGAATTCTAACTCTCTTTTCAACAGGTACAATGACGGTCAAGCGTAAAGCATCCAAAGAAACTGCCCGGAGAACACTACATGATGAAACCTATTCACATTGAGTGACAAGCACAATTAAGCCTACAATTTACGGTTTAGAGTTGAACACCAAGGCTTTATATGATCCTACCATTTTCTCATCACTATTTTCTTGTTCAAATGTATACTCCATGAAGTCTAGCATCTGACCCAGTGAAGTACTCTTGTCCATTAGTGATGGTTTTATTTCCTAAACTTGACTAATTTCTCTTAAGTCGGTAGTCATCCATCCATCATAGGGAACAGTCTCTACCTATGACTAAAAAAATCTACTCGGTTCAAAGGGACTATTCTCGGGAAAAGCACCGAAAACAAAAGCCAAGAAACCCAAAAAAAAGAAAAAAATTGAAAAATAATTACAAGCACAGCAAGGAACATAAACAAATAAGCTTACTAGTTATTACAGACATAAGTACCAAGTCTTGTTCCTAGCTACAAACTACATTCAACAACATCTATTTGTTACTCGTTAGTACATGCCATAGTTTTCAGAGAATCACATAAATAGACAAACACAAAATAATCACCTCACACTTAAAATGAGCACTGTCCCCAGTGCTTGCAACATATCAATGTAAAAATAGGGTTAGGGTGGTAAAGACTCCTTGATAAAGCAACTGTTTCAATCTCCCTCATCTAGTGCAAAGGCCGCCTCACCGAGGTCGGAATCATCCGCCTCATCGTCATCTAACTCAATTTTTGAGTCTTCCCAACGCCTCTCCTCATCGGTGGGCACATCATCATCCACCAACTCAATAAACGCTGGCCCAATCCTACACATGCTCAATCATAGGGTAGTCCCTATCCACCTGTCAGAGCTCCTCCTCTGTTGCGGGCCATCCACCAATGCATAGCTGCAGCATTTGCAGTCCGAACATCCTAGTTGCTTAGCTATCATCTAGAGCGTGCCGCTCGACTAATGTGAGAACTGGCCCGTAAGTGGTGTCTGGCGCCTTAGTCTTTTTCACGTCCACAGCGCGCCATTCTACCCTTGGTCTGAGTCTAAAGCCTCCTCCTCAATGTCCTGGCTCCTGAGGTAGGTGGTGAGTAGGCCGCCAAAACCGTACATGTGCCCCTGGTGCAGCCTAGTCTTTTTCATGGATGATTTGATCAAAGCCCCAACATTTATCTCCACATCTCGCATTAAGGCGTATACCAGGCAGACCCTATCCCTGGTGAAATCGATCATATTGTACCCCTAGAATGAGGCATCTACAGACAATCTTCAGCCAAACTCGTGCCTCTCTCTTCATCTGTGAATAGGGAAATGTCTGGTGGTACCCTTTTTCTTTGTGGTGAATCTATCTGGTTGTTGATCACTGCCCCCATAATGTGTGCCGAATTTCAGCATATGGCGGGGTGATATTAAGTTGGCGGAGTGGATGTGGATCTGTGTCAGGTGTCCCCAAGATTGCATTTAAGTGATGTGCTTCAAATGGGATAACCTAACCCCGAATCTTGATTGTGTGGATGTGAAGAGTGGGGTCCCAATTTGCATAGAATTCCCGAACCATTTGTAAATTACACTCTCTAGGCTCATTGAAAATGAATTCCATGCCCAAGGTGTGTATCCTTTGCAGTATGTGGGGGAACTCCTGTGCCAAACTCTCCCAGTCAATTTGCTCCTCCAGGAAGTATTTAGACTCTTTATGCTTCGCGTACCATTTTTTCCTTCATCCACCATCTATCTGGTACTAAATCGCCTTTTCTGGCACCTAGGAACTAGTGGGGCTGCTGGCATAGCTGCGCCCAGACAGAGCCTTTTTTGGCCTATGTTGGAGGATGAAACACCTTTTACCTTTATCCTGTCTAGCAGACATTGTTCCTGTTCATCTAAAGCACAGAGACTAAATTAGTCGGTATTTCACATGGCTAGCCAACACTAAGTCAAGGCTTGGTTGATTACCCCACACTTAGTTGCTAGCGTAGATGCACTAGTCATAGTTATTCGGGTACTCAGACTTCCCCTTCTCTACACTACAGTGACTAGTTTCTCCCACATTGAAGCATAATCAGCAATATGACAGGATTAAGCAAACACAATAGTATACAGCATTGTAACATAAGGCACTTTGCACTGATAGATTGAACTTGGCAATAGCTTGTACTACTCAGACTTCATACACTCAAATAACTCAGACCCATGACACTAGCATTTACATGCAGTTTATATTGCTTTACTCAGACTTCAGGAAATTAAGGACTTGTAACTAGGAGCGGTTACAATCTATGAATGCCCACATTTATAAATAACAGCATTGTGGCACAATGGGCATAGGCATAGTGTAGTATGTCAATTTAGCACGTCCTAAACTACATGTAATGCATAATTCCCATGTCCCAGCCTCACACCACTCTCCTTATTTAAGATGCACAGTTAAGCAAAGCAAAGATCCCCCACCTCTCATTATTACTCCATACCTTCTACATGTTTCACTCATCATACAAAATCTATGATACAAATGTGCAGATAGTAAAACAGTGAATGCTGAGCAGTTCGGCAACACCATATGCACTTCAACATGAAGAACATATATTCAACACAACATGCTTTCAGCTCTTGCAATACCGTTCTCCATAATATCTAGCCAAGTTACAAGTTAGAACACCCACACTTTCACAATGCACATTTTTGCACACAAATTGTAGGCAATCAGTATTCTATCAAATGTAAAAAGGAAGTCCAAACTACATTTACCAAAATGTTCTAACCCGGGCATGATTGTAGTCCATCTTCTTAGACCCACATGTTCATGCCCAAACTTTACATGAGAGAAGAGAGCAAAATTCAAAACATACCTGTTAATCTTGACTTTAATAAGAGGGGAGGTGAAATCGTCAACCTAGGGTCGTGGCACGTTCACGATGAAGTGAAGTATGGAGAAGGGGAGGGGATTTATGGGGTCTCTTTGCATTAGAAACGGGGGAATAGGGCTGAAAAGGCTGAATAAAAATAAAAAGAAGGGGATTTGGGTCGGGTCTACCCGTTATTTTAATGTAACCCATCGCCAAATACACATCAACGTGTCACAGAGCCTGTCAAGGAGGAACAGCTCCGTGACACAGAGCGAACACAGACCTGCACTATTTTGCAGTGCTGAGTTTTTAAAACGCCTCCATGACACGGATCCTAACTCGTAGAACCTCCTCCATGACATGGAGCGGACGCGCAGGCTCACCGTTTTGTGCCCCTTTTTTTGCATGCACTTACCTTTCACCTTTGCATATTTTCATCCCCGATTCTTTTTATTTTAGCCTCCTATCATCCTGTACTACATCTAAAGTTATCAATAAGTTAGAAAATAGTGGGTTGTCACCCACCCAGCGCCTTAGTTTTAGTCGTGGCATGACTTCTTTTTAAAAAAAAAATAAATCCTAACTATTACATTACACTCACGAGTTGCCTCCCGTGTAGCGCCTGATTTACTGTTGCGGCATGACCCAGCCCCAATTCACTCATCAGATAAGGTGATAAACGTCTTCTCCTATTAATGCCCTCACCCTAGTAATGCTTACACCTTTGACCATTCACCAAAAATGTGGCACTTTTATCTTCTTGCCACAATTCAACCGCCCCGTACGGGGTCATCCTAGCAACCTCAAATGGTCCATACCACTTAGACCTCAACTTCCCTGGAAGTAACCTCAACCGGGAGTTGAATAGTAACACCATCTGTCCAAGCTCGAAGATTCAAGGTACTATATGCTTGTCATGCCACCTCTTGGTCTTCTCTTTGTACAGCTTAGCACTCTCATCGGCATGCCACCTAAACTCATCCAGCTCATGCAATTGCAACAACCGCTTTTCCCAGCTAAATCGAGATCCATGTTCTGCTTCCTCACAGCCCAATATGCCTGATGTTCAAGCTCCATAGGCAAGTGATAGGCCTTCCCATAAACCAATCGATAAGGTGAAGTCCCAATTGGTGTCTTATAGGCAGTCCTATACGCCCACAAAGCATCATCTAGTTTATTTTCCCAATCCTTTCATTGAGCATTCACAGTTTTCTGTAGAATCTACTTGACTTCCCTGTTCGATACTTCGACCTGCCCGCTAGTCTGAGGGTGATATCTTGTAGCCACTTTATGTCGAATTCCATATTTGGCCAATAGGTTTCGGAACCAATTGTTAACAAAGTGCGAACCTTCGTCGCTAATAATAGCCGTGGGGTTCCAAACCTAGCAAAAATTTGCTTCTTCACAAACTTGGCTGCTACCTTGGCATCATTAGTAGGACAAGCTGCAGCCTCAACCCATTTGAAAACATGGTCCACCACTACCAGAATATATTGATTGCCAAATGACGGTGGAAATGGCCCCATGAAATATATCCCTCACACATCGAATACCTCGACTTCCAAGATGTTGTGCAGAGGCATCTCATGTTTTCTGCTGATTGTGCCCATTCTCTACCATTAATCACACACCTTAACATATGTTGTTGCATCCTTGAATAAAGTCGGTCATAAGAAACCTGACTGGAGCACCTTATGAGCAGTGCGCTCTCCTCCATGATACCATACTGTAAGGAATGATAACTTCTCAACACATGTGTCACTTGGTTCTCAGGAATGCACCGTCTCATCACTTGATCTGGACCCTACTTGAATAGATATGGTTCATCCCACATGTAAATCAGGATTCATACTTTAGCCTCTTCCGTTGTTGAGCGGTTGCCTCATGTGGGTACACTCCACTTACTATCAGGTTCACTATGTCTGCATACCAAGGGAGTTCCGCCATGCTTAGTGCCAAAAGTTGCTCATTAGGGAACTCTTCTCGAATTCGCCCAACATCACTCACATGTGACCTGTCCTCTAGCCGCAACAAATGGTCTGCTACTTGATTTTCACTACTCTTTCTGTCTCGAATTTCCAAATCGAACTCCTGCAACAATAATAACCACCGAATCAACCTCGGTTTAGCATTCTTCTTATTGAATAAGTATCGGATGGCCGCATGATCTGTGTGCACCACCACTTTTGTCCTAACCAGATAGGACTTGAATTTGTCAAATGCATACACAAGTGCCAGCATCTCCTTCTCTATAATAGTATAATTATCCTGAGCAGCATCCAATGTTTTGCTTGCATAGTATATGGAGTGAAAAATATTTTCTCTCCTTTGTCCCAGTACTGCACCCACGGCCACATCACTGGCATCACACATCATCTTAAATGGGTGCTCTCAATCAGGAGCAATCAGAATAGGAGCTTCCACCAACTTCTTCTTTAGCTCCTCAAAAGCACTAACACATTCTTCCCCAAACTCACACTTTACATATTTTTCCAGTAGTTGGCACATCGGTCTGGAGATCTTTGAGAAATTTCGAATGAATCATCTATAAAACCCAGCATGTCCTAAGAAACTGCGGACACCCTTGACAGACACTGGTGGTGGAAACTTCTCAATCACCTCTACTTTGGCATAGTCAACCTCCAAGCCGCTTTGTGACACTTTGTGGCCAAGGAAAATGCCTTCCTTGACTAAAAAGTGGCACTTCTCCCAATTCAATACCAGGTTTGTATCTTCACACCTAGCCAAGACCCTGTCCAGATTCTGCAAACATAGAGCAAACGAGTTACCAAAAATAGAGAAATCATCCATAAATACCTCTACATAGTCTTCCACCATGTCATGAAATATAGCCATCATGCATCATTGGAACGTGGATAGTGCATTGCATAGCCCAAATGGAATACGCTTAAAGGTGTATATCCCATAGGGACAGGTAAATGTGGTCTTCTTCTGATCTTCTGAGGCTATAGCTATTTGATTATAAATAGAATAGACATCCAGAAAGCAATAATACTCCTGCCCTGCAAGTTTGTCCAACATCTGATCGATAAATGGAATGGGATAATGATCTTTCCTGGTGGCCTCATTTAATTTTTTGTAATCCATGAAAATCCTCCAAGATGTGATTGTGCGAGTAGGAATCAACTCATTCTTCTCATTAGTGATAACTGTCATGCCCCCTTTCTTTGAGACACACTGAGCCGGGCTAACCCACTCACTATCATAGATCAGATATGCCACTCCTGCATCTAGCCACTTAATTACCTCCTTCCTCACCACATCTTTCATCATTGGGTTCAACCTCCTTTGATGTTGCACAATCGGCTTGGATCCTTCCTCCATTAATATCTTGTGTATGCAGAAGGCGGACTGATTCCACAGATGTTTGACATTTGCCATTGTATGGCTCTCTTTCTCCTTTTCAGGACCACCAATACTTCTTGAACCTATGAATTTGTTAGTCCTGAAGAAATAATGACTGGCAATGTATTAGCTTCTCCCAAAAATGCATACTGAAAGTGTGGAGGCAATGCTTTTAGCTCCAGTTTGGGGGCTTCCTCAATTGTTGGCTTAGGTGGAGGCTCTAAGGATCTCTGTAGGGGTTCGAACTCCTGCTTTCAAAAGAACATTTTGGCCTCATCCAAATCTTTCACCATTTCATAAGTTGCAACATCCCCAAACTGATCATGTCCCACCAATGCTCTTTCCAAGTGATCATTTGGGCTAATAAGCTGAAGTGCGGACTCTTGGTCAATAACAGTTGTGGCTGAATGCTCTTCATAAGTAGCAGGCAGCTTCATGTCTTTGTAGATATCAAATACTTCCACCTTATAATGGGCTCCCATAGTTAATCGGGACCACGTAAGCTCTTGAGTGTAATAGTCGGGACCACATAAGCTCTATCGTGGTATGTCGGTTAAAAGACGAGTCTCTCATTGTTCCTCAAGATTTCAAATATGTATATTCATTACTTATGAGATTTATGTAAATGCATGTTCTAAAGCAGATTTGACTCAATGTTCATCTTTTACTTATAAATGTCAGAATTCATCTTTGAGTCAATCAATTAAGTTATGATGTTATGAAGTTATGTTGTGTCATGTTATGAAGAGATCATGATTTCAGGAAGAATGCATGCAAGCCCCACTCTCAGTTTACTGATGTTTATGTTTTAATTAATGCATTGTCTTAAATGATTTTTACTTACATTAGCGGTTTTACTTACCTTGCATACACGATACATTCCACGTAGTGATCGCATACTTTCTATATTGTAATATTTCATGATACAGGACCCGACTCTCAGCTTCAGCCTCGCTCTTAGTCGGATTATCAGAGTTAGCAATTGCCTTATTGGTGAGTCCTCATCTTCCGAGGACTAGACTATCCATCTTTTCTTTATGTATTTCAATTTCAACTTGTTGAGTTAGTTGGGGTCTTGTCCCATCAACTCGTTATGTTTAGAGGCTATTCAGACATATGTATGTATTCAGCTTCTGATTTCATATTTTGAATGTTACATTCAAGTTAGAATTCCACTATGATTGTATTGTTGATTATTCTGTTTCTTGGCCGAGTTTGATGTATGCTTATGCCATGGGTTGACTTGGGTCTCTCAGGGCTCCTCATCCCATGTTACGATCTGGTCCTCCGTTCGGGTCGTGACAAACTTGGTATCAGAGCATTAGGTTTTGAAGTGTCCTAGAGTGTATGAAAGCCACGTTAAGTAGAGTCTTTTTCATGGGTGTGAAGCGAGCCACACTTATGACGAAAGGGCTACAAGTCGTTTAGGAAATGTTTCCTTCTTTCATGATCTATGTCGTGCGATGAAAAGTCTTTTCTATCCTCCTAATTCGTGCTATTCACATTGTAGTATTATGGCTCCTCGAAGGATGAATAGAAGGAGGAATGGAGATGGTGAAGGCCACGAGGATGGCAATGGTCATGGGCATCAGCAAGCCCACCAGCTCAGGAGCCCCAAGCACCGGAGCCAGCTGCCCATGCTGAGTTCCGCACTATTCAGATGCTTGCACAGGCCTTGAATGCTCAGGTCAATTAGCAGGACGTTGCACAAGAGTGTGCCCTTGAGTTCACTCGCCTATCGAAATATGCCCTAGAGTTGGTAGCCGATCAGAGCATGCGGGTGAGTAGATTCGTCCATGGAGCAGGGGCTACTTGGACAAGGATTGTAGGACCGCTATGCTCCATCAGGATATGGAATTCCCAAGGATAATTTTGTACGCTCAGCAGATAAAGGCGGCGCATTCGAGAGAGAGGGAGGCCAAGAGGGCCAGGATTGAGGACCACAGATTCTCTTAGCAGAGGTCCGGTGGTGGGCACCGAAATCAGACCCACCAGAGATTATCAGCCCCAGCATCATCAACATTGAGTGTGCCATCCAGGCCTAGACATGATTAGGGAGGGCGAGCATCAGGCTTGAGGGGTCAGATTAGTAGACCCGTAGGTTCTAGCATCCTAGCTTGTCGCAGATGTAGTTAAGGGCACAGAGTCCAGTGCTTGGAAGGTTCAAGTGCTTGTTTCAGGTGTGGGCAGCCCGGACACATGCTTAGAGATTTTCCAGCAGCGAGACAGGATCAAGTTGGGGCCCGAGGCCCATCTTCTAGTTCAGCATCCCATCCCGCACACACAGCACATCAGGGGGCATCTACTAGCACAACTGACAGTGAGCGCCAGAACAGATTCTATGCTTTATCATCCCGTTAGGAGCAGGAGGCCTCCCCGGATGTGGTAACTAGTATGTTACTAGTTTTCCATATTGATGTTTATGCTTTGCTAGATCTAGGGGCTACCTTGTCTTTTGTGACATCTTATTTGGACAGTAGCTACAGAGTTAGTCCCGAAGTCTTGATCAGAACCCTTCTCAGTTTCTACTCCAATAGGTGACTCAGTCATAGCTAGACGGGTGTATAGAGGTTGCCTAGTCTCAGTTCTTCATAAGGTCACTTCAGTAGATTTGATAGAGTTAACCATGACCGATTTTGATGTTATTCTTGGCATGGATTGGCTATTTGCATGCAATGCTTCAGTTAACTGTAGAATCCAGGCAGTAGAGTTCAGATTTCCGGTGAGCCAGTCTTAGAATGGAAGGGTAGTTCAGTTGTGCCCGTAGGTCATTTCATTTCCTACCTTAAGGCCAGGAAGATGATTTCTAAGGATTGTATGTATCATCTAGTTAGGGTTAAGGATGTTGAGTCTGAGACCCCGACTATCCAGTCATTTCCAGTAGTATGTGAGTACACAGAGGTCTTTTCTGATGATTTTCCAGGTGTTCCTCCCGAGCGGGAGATTGATTTCGATATTTACCTTCTACCCGACACGCAGCCTATATCTATTCCTCCCTACAAGATGTCTCCAGCCAAGCTAAAGGACTTGAAAGAGCAGTTGGAGGACTTGTTAGATAAGGGTTTAATTAGACCGAGCAAGACTCCATGGGGTACAGCAGTTCTCTTTGTCCGAAAGAAGGATGATTCTCTTTGCATGTGTAGTGATTATCGGCAATTGAACAAGGTCACCAACAAGAACAGGTATCCTTTACCCAGGATTGATGATTTGTTTGACCAGCTTCAGGGTGTCAAGTGTTTCTCAAATATAGATCTCGGGTCCGGGTATCATCAGCTCAGAGTTCGGGAGAGTGATATCCCGAAGACAGCCTTCAAGACACGGTATGGACATTATGAGTTTGTAGTCATGTATTTTGGGCTACGAATGCTCCTACAGCTTTCACGGACCTGATGAACAGGGTGTTCAAGCAATATCTGGACATGTTCGTGATCGTGTTCATTGATGACAACCTTATATACTCTGGGAGCGAGGAGGATCATGTCGCTCGTTTGAGAGTAGTGGCCTATACTGATGAATCCTTCGGATATTCGGAGTTTCTCGGGCCTAGCTGGTTATTACCGGAAATTTGTTGAAGGATTTTCATCGATTGCAGCACCTTTGACCAAGTTGACTCAAAAGAAGGTAAAGTTCCAATGGTCGGAGGCTTATGAGAAGAGCTTCCAAGAGTTGAAGACTCGACTCACTACCACATCGGTGTTGACCCTACCCGAGGGTACAGATGGTTATCATGGTGTATTGTGATGCTTCAAGAATCGGACTCAGTTGTGTTTGATGCAGCGAGGGAAGGTGATAGCATATGCCTCTAGACAGTTGAAGATCCATGAGAAGAATTACCCGACCAATGATCTAGAGTTGGCAGCGGTGGTATTCGCATTGAAGATATGGAGACATTAATTGTATGTCCAAGTGGATGTGTTTACGGACCACAAGAGCTTACAATATGTGTTCACACAGAAGGACCTCAATCTACGGCAAAGGAGGTGGTTAGAGCTACTCAAAGACTACGGTATGAGTGTTCTTTACCATCCGGGTAAGGCTAATGTGGTGGCTTAGTAGACTCTCGATGGAGAGTGTGTCCCATGTGGATGAAGGGAAGAAAGAGTTGGTGAAATATGTGCATCGCCTCACAAGGTTAGGATTTAGGTTGGTTGACTTTACTGATGGCGGTGTTTTTGTTCAAAGCAAATCTGAATCGTCCTTGGTGACTGATGTGAAGACTAGACAAGACAAGGACACGATTTTGGTAAAGTTGAAGGAAGTTGTTCGAAGTCAAAGGGTGGAGGTCTTCTCCCAAGGGGGAGATGGTATGCTTCGGTACCAGGGTCGCCTATGTGTTCCAGATGTTGATGATTTGAGGAGCCGGATATTGCATGAGGCCCATGGATCCAGATATTCCATCCATCTGGTTGACACCAAGATGTATCGTGATTTATTAGAAATCTATTGGTGGGATGGCATGAAGAAGGATATTGCAGAATTTGTAGCCAATTGTCCGAACTGTAAGCAAGTGAAGGTTGAGCATCAAAGGACGGGAGGAGTGCTTCAGGATATCAGCATTCCCACTTGAATGTGGGAAGAGATTAACATGGATTTCATAACAGGTCTGCCTCATACCCGTCGACACTATAATTCTATTTGGGTTGTGGTAGACAGGTTGACCAAGACTGCACATATTCTACTGGTCAAAACTATGGATTCGGCAGAGGATTATGCCAAACTGTATATCTGGGAGTTGGTCCGATTGCATGGGGTGCCCTTATCTATCATTTCAGATCGAGGTACTCAATTTACCAACTCAGTTTTGGAGGTCGTCCCAAAAAGGGCTTGGTACTAAGGTTAAGCTCAACACAGCATTTCATCCACAAATGGATGGGCAAGCGGAGCAGACAATCCAGACTCTCGAGGACATGTTGAGAGCATGTGTGATAGACTTCAAAGGCAGTCAGGATAATCACTTTCCCCTGATTGAGTTTTCTTACAATAACAGCTATCGCTCTAGCATCCAGATGACACTGTTCGAGGCTCTTTTTGGGCAAAGATGTAGATCTCCCATCGGGTGGTTTGAGGTTGGTGAGGTAGCTATGATAGGACCAGATTCGGTTCATGAGGTTATGGTGAAGGTTCAGTCAATAAGGGACAGGCTAAAAACTTCTCAGAGTCGTCAAAAGTCCTATGCGGGCGTGAGAAGAAGAGAATAAGAATTTTCAGTCGATGACTGGGTGTTTCTGAAGTTATCTCCCATGAAGGGAGTGATGCAGTTTGGAAGGAAAGGAAAACTCAGTCCCCGCTATGTTGGTCCCTACCGGATCATGAGAAGAGTTGGTAAGGTAGCGTATGAGTTGGAGTTTCCCTCAGAGTTTTCTTCTGTGCATCCTGTGTTTCACGTATCTTTTTTGAAGAAATGTTTGGGTAGCCCTAGTAGTTTCGGTGGACAAGGTTGGTGCAAAAGATAGCCTTAGCTATGAGGAGATTCCGGTGGAAATATTAGATCATCAGGTTCGGAAGCTAAGGAACAAGGAAGTAGCTTCAGTTAAAGTATTATGGAGAAATCAGCATGTTCAGGGAGCTACGTGGGAAGCCCAAGTGGATATGATGGCTAAATACCCTCACTTGTTCCCTACCGGCTCAGTTTCAGTTTGAGGTAACAGCTTTTGCCTTAATACTCTAATCAGTTTTCATGTTCAGTTCATGTGCGCAATTTTGTTTCATGTTATAGTAAATGTATGTGATGTGAGAATTCAGTTAAGCTATGTAGATCTCTTTGGAGGTAGTCATTCCGTCAATTTTCAGCTTAGATGATCAGTATTTGCACATAATGATTGCATGTCTCTGTTGTTTTTCGGTGTATTTTCCAACATTCAAGGATGAATGTTCCCAAGGGGGAGATATTGTTATACCCCGAAAGCCCAAAGATCAGATCTGGGAGTTGAAACAGAGAAAAACTGAAATTTTGCACCAGATCACAGCACGGGTCGTTAAGTGACCTGTGAGGAGGGACCACGAGATGTGAAGTGACTCGTGGTCAAGAAGGGAAGTGGGCTGAGTTGGGGAGAAACCACGGGCAAGACCATGAGTCGTGGTCGGGCCACACGACTCGTGGAGTCATCGTGGCCTAGACGGGAAGTTGGCAAGGAAATGTTGGACAGTGGGGATCACGGGTGGTGACCACGAGTCATGGTCAGCCACCACAATTTGTGGGGTCCCCTGATGGATTTTGGCAGTGTACTTGATGGTTTGAGGCCATGAATCGTGGCATCTGGGGACGAGTCGTCCAGTCCCTCATGGGGACTGGCAGTCAGCAAAACCCTGCGACTTAACTAAGGGTCTTTTCGTAATTTATGTGCTCTAGGGTCCTAAACTACGTTGTTTTAGTCTATGAAAGGCGGGTTTAAGAGGGGAAAACTACCCTAAAGTCTTCATTCATGCATGCAAAATAATAGAAGAGTGATAGAGACGTGATCAAAGGGTGATTCAAGGCGTTCTCCTTCAATTTTGTTTTGGGCATTCAAGGGAGAGTAAGATTCAGCCTCCAGCAGGTATGTAGGGTCATGAGTGGGTGGTTTTCTTACACACCCATGGCCCATTCCTTCTCTTCAAAGTATGAAACTCTATGATGTATCTATGAGGTTTCACCCAAATGCATGAATTATCTATTTCCACACATGGGTATGAATTGATTATAATTCTTTTATCGAATTACGAAGCATGGGCAAATCTTTATAATGTTTTCAACTCAAATTCATGAATCTAGTTTTGTACTTCAAAAGCCGATTGATGAGATGTTCATGAAAAGTGAGATTTGTAATGAAAAAGTGATGATGATGAGATATTATGAGTAAAAGCATGTTTTAAAGCTACCCATGTTATGATTGATATTTTTTATATGAATTTAGCATTTGTCTATTATGATAAAGCTTTGGGCAAGGCCCACATGTTGAGTATACATGATGATTTTCTCGAATTGAGCTTACCACATTGTTTTGGAGCGAAGACTCCCAATTTTATATTCTTAGCTTGTGGTATGTTTTGAGTTAAATCTTCCTATGCTTAGCTTACCACATGGTTTTAGAGCAAAGGCTCCTCATTATGCTTTCAGCTTGTAGTATGTTTTGAACTAAAAGCTTCTCAAATGCATGATTTCATATTTGAGATGTATTTGATCAGTGAATTTCGTCAATAGACGATGTTGAGCTTCATTATAAATGATGTAGAGCTTATGCATGTTTTTGAGAGTAAGGTCTAGCACTGAATAGGCTATGGGTCGATCACCCTATGCCTCAGAACTACGCGCCAATATAGGTTTATACTATTATATGATTTGGGACCTCCCTTGTGAGCTTCTCTTGCCCGAATGGGCCTTCAGCTTGATATCGATATCATGGTAGCGTCCTAACCCTGGCAAGATTTTGACGGCTCCGCCCACTTGAGTGTAATAGTCGGGACCACGTAAGCTCTATCGTGGTATGTCGGTTAAAAGATGAGTCTCTCATTGTTCCTCATGATTTCAGATATGCATATTCATCACTTATGAAATTTATGTAAATGCATGTTCTGAAGCAGGTTTGGCTCAATGTTCAACTTTTACTTATAAATGTCAGAATTCAGCTTTGAGTCAATCGATTCAGTTATGATGTTATGAAGTTATGTTGTGTCATGTTATGAAGAGATCATGATTTCAGGAAGAATGCATGCAAGTCCCACTCTCAGTTTACTGATGTTTATGTTTTAATTAATGCATTGTCTTTAAATGATTTTTACTTACGTTAGCAGTTTTACTGTTACACCCCGTAAAATTTCCGACACATAGATGGCCTATTCGTGTGTTGGTTAAGAATATTTGAAAACCATACATACATGCTAGAAAAAGGCCCGGGAAAAGATCGGACGACAAATCTGTCGAACCATCGCGGAAGGAGCTGGGGCAGAGCACCTCCGCGATGGCAATGTGTCACGGAGGTGGAGCCTCCGCGTTGGCTCCGTGACACGTTGGCCTTGACCAGCCACAAGTATATAAAGCCCCACTTCGGTTTTAACTCATTAAAACATCTTAATTTCCAAAGAACTCGCGAGAGAACAGAGGAAGCACGCAAGGTATTATAAA
>JACEIK010002216.1:197817-208284 GCA_018107945.1 Datura stramonium | reverse complement strand
AATAGTCAGGTGTGCCACGGCGCCCAACCCACCAGGGAGGGTCGGTGCCACGCTGCCCCTTTGGGCAGCTGGCACGGGCTTCTCCCGCGCAGTCCCAACTCCGTGCTCGTTCAACCTCTCCCCGGGTCCTTTTATCGCACGTATTGCACCCTAAAACTCTTAACCAACGTACAAATAGGCCGTCTAAACATTAGAAATTTATGAGGTGTAGCAGTACTACAAATATACGCATGATTAAATTACATGCTATAGTAAACCCGAAGTTTATTGATGTGAAATTCATGACTTAGTAAATATGAAATTTACTAAAATAAATAACACATTTCATGGTAAATCTGAAGTTTACTAGTATAGATTATTTTATCAGTGGATCATCCTGATATGATGTGTCAATTGAGTATTCAAAATATATTGAAGAACTAGAAAATTCTTCAAGAAATCTTTTGCATTGCTTGTTCTCATGATAAGTTAATTGTACCGGCTAATGTTGGGACTGAATCCCCAAAATTCTGAATAGTATAAAAGGTGAATATGCGCACGTTCACCTGCCATGTGATGTCTTAAATTGATGTATCTATAAGATGATCACATGTGCGTTTATTGTTAACTTGTAGTTTGATATTCACAAAGATGCTTACTCAGTATTAATTGAGTTAAAAGTATAATTTTCAGACTGTGTAATCAAGACAATTCATCTTGATAATGTTGGTTTATATCTAAGCTGGTTTGACATTGAATGTCTCCAATAAATAGTTAAACTATTGCTTATGAGAACAAAGCTTAGTGAGTTGGTCTATCGTATGGTATATTACATATAATAATACTTGTCTGTTGACCAATAAATTATGATTAATCCTCCCTCCACTCAATTGGTTCAAGGTCAGAAACCAAATATTTTCATCCAATAACTTTTGATGTGTAATATATGATAATGAATCTATCATGATGCATATAGATGAATTCCCCGAGGATGCATGTTAGTTTTTCTAACATGAGGGGGAGAAAATAAGTAGCTAAGAAATATATTGTGAATTATCATTAGTATGATCTTCATTCAAAATAATTAAAGTCAAATGCCTGAAGCATTTTGCTGACCTAAAATTAATTTCATATTTCAGCTGCAAAAGCTTATATTAAATTTATGTCCCCGAAGGATAGAGTTTACAATATGCATGAAGCCTTTTAGATCAACCGATTTCTATTGCAATAATCTTTGAAAAAAGAATGGAGCAAATGATCATAATAAGGAGGCAATGTGCTCTTGAAGAGCTTATGACATAACACTTCATGAAACCTTATGATAGGTTTAGATACCTAAGAAAACATTGAAAGTGATAAGATCTCAATGAGTTATGTCCAATTTCAAACCGATAAAAATAATATACCGTCGACGATATCTTTGATACAGTATAGCGCGCAATATTGTAAAAGATTGTGAGGATCTGAATTCTATGTCTATTAAAACATGTTGGTGTAGAAATAATTATCAGGTGAAATAATGTGTATTGATAAGCGTAAAGCTTATTGGACCTATAGTCCAGACACCAGAAGATGTCGCATTTAAATACTAATTAAGAAAATCATGAAGGATTCAAAATGCCTGAAGCATTTACAAGTTTCTTATATGAGGAAAATCAAATAAGAAAACAACATCGAAGTTTGTTGTACTTTCTAATTATGCTAATGACATAAACCTCATTGCAACTCCACTAGAGCTTCAAAAGGCAATTGATTATCTAAAGAAAGAATTTGAGATGAAAGATCTGGGAAAGACAATTTTGTCTTGGTCTGCAAATTAAACATTTAGCAGACAATATCTTTATGCATCAATTTGCATATATTGAGAAGGTTTTAAAACGATTTTATATGGATGAAACACATCTATTAAATACTTCGATGGTTGTTCGATCACATGATGTGAATAATGATTGGTTTCGACCTCAAGAAAAGAATGAGGAAATTCTTGGTCCTAAAGTACCATATCTTAGTGTAATTGATGCACTAATGTATCTTGCTAATAATATAAGACATGACATTTGGTTAATTCGTTGGCAAGACGATCTTGTTTTTTATGCCGATGCAGGATATTTATCTTAACCACACAAAGTTTGATCTCAAATTGGCTATGTGTTCATATGTGGGGGGTACTTTCATATCTTGGCGATCTATAAAACAGTCTATTGTGACTACTTCATCAAATCATGTTGAGATAATAGCTATTCATGAAGCAAGTCGAGAATGTGTGTGGTTGAGGTCCATGATACATCTCATTAGGGAAAAATGTGATTTGAAATGTGACAAAGTAGCCACAATTTCATATGAAGATAATGCAACATGCATAGCAAAACTAAAGGGAGGATTCATAAAAGGAGATAGAACGAAGCACTTCTCGCCAAAACTTTTATACACACATGAGCTCCAAAAGAATGGTGATATTAACGTGCAATAGATTCGTTCAAGTGATAATGTGGCTGATTTATTAACCAAGTCTCTACCAACTGCAATTTTCAAGAAGATGGTGCACAAGATCGGGATGCAAAGATTCAAGGATGTTCTAATTGGTGGAGTTAAACGAGTTGTACTTTTTCTTCCTTACGAGATTTTGTCCCACTGGGTTTTCCTTATAAGGATTTTAATGAGGCAGCCAAAATGCGTATTATTAGATGTGTACTATTTTTCCTTCACTAGATTTTTCCACTGAATTTTTTCTAGTAAGGTTTTAACGAGTCACATTATCTATCAAATAGACATTCAAGAGGGAGTGTTATAAATGTATTTGTATTATAGTAAATGTCTATAAAGGTATTTGTATTGTAGTGGATACGTGTGTTTATATTATAGTGAAAGTCTATCTTTTGGAGAAAAATGTTAGGATTATCTCTATAAATAGAGGGGTTCTCCTTCATTGTATTTCATCCCATCAAGAGAAATAAGAACTTCTTTCCTTCTCTCTTTCTCTATAAACATTCTTGTTCTTTCTTTATTATTTCATAACAATTTAAAATTATAGTTGGAATTTTAAATTTTCAAGTATTTTAAGAAAATTCTTAAATTTTTCAAAAACCAAATTATCCTAATAAATTTAATATCAAATTTAGACCAAATTACCTATATTTACTTTAATCCATTTTACTATATGATATTAACATGTCTCATTATGCATCTATATATACATTTCAATGCTCGTCTTCTATCATCACATTTAAGTATTCATTCATTTTTCTTACTCTCAAAGAGTGTTCTTTTCTTCTTCTTCTTCTTATTTTTGTGTGTATAATAAACATGACTAGTAATTTTGATGAAGGTCAAAGAAGAAACGCGAAAAATAGAAGAATAGTTAGTTTATTCAAACAAGCAAAAGAGTTATATATCATATGTGGTGTACTTGTTGCCCTAATTGTTTTTAGTCCTGGAGAAGTCATTTTCGTAGTGTGGAAAAATAAAATTGATGGTAAGGTTATACTCACAAGATATTTATGTTATATATACTGAGGATAAAAAGTTAGAATAGTTAGTTGATCACAAAATCTACCTTTCAGATAAATTGAAGGAGCTAAAATAAAATATTAAAAGAATTGAGCAAGAAATCTAGGAGAAGAAAATGGTAATCATGTTCAACAAATTATTTGAGACAAGGTAGAATTTTTATGAACTTGATGACAAGAAAATCAAAGAATTGTTAAAGTTATCTTCTCTTACATAGGCTAAACTCAATAAAAGGAAGAAACAACTAAAACAATCTCAGACTTCCACTTCCCCTCCACCAAACTTGTTAATACGCCCCCAGCATGAAAACCGTTACTTTGACCTACATCATCCATTGTTGTCGCCCGAAATTAGAGAGAAGTAATGGAGCTGAGTGTTAGGATATACTATTAACCATGCAGTTTTAGTATAGTATTATGTTTCAGTTCTTTAAGAATTTTATTTTATTCATTGGATTGATAAAGTCTTGTTTTAAATAGATCATTTTTGTATGTGCGTCCTTCACTTGTATAGTAGATGGTTTAGTGTATAGAGTTTAGCTAATATACAGAAGATTAAATCATTAGTTCTTATAAGTATAAAGTTTATATATGTTCACAATCTAAGATGAAAATTGGACGAATTCATCGATATGATTGTAGCACAGGATTAAATGTAATTTATCTTGATTATGGGAATGGTATTATTCCAACTTCCTATACTAGTACATTTTGAATGTATTGAATGGACCAAGTAGAGAAAAATATTTTGTCCGACTTAGTAAAATAAATTCTCTAGATCATTAGATGTACTTATACTCTTAATCTTGATATAATTATTCTGATCAATGTCATTTGCTTGTTGTTTTGATCTATCAAAGGGTTAAACTCTTTCGCGAGTTAAAATATTCCTGATAGGTTGGATAAATGACAAATGATATTTGTGAAATAATAGTTAGTTGATGGAATTCATGTCTCGACCTTGGGATTGATGATACCTCCTTATGATTGCTTATAAGGTTTCATGTGAAAACCCTGCAGGTGGATTCGGTATCCGTCACATGAAATAAGTTAAGCGTTTGAATAAAGGATTAAATTGATCAATGAATTAAATAGTCAGAAATTTAATTCTATTGGTTGGTATCTGTAATCTTAACATTGGGAGTTAAATAAAAATTTAATCATTGATTTTGAAATTATACCGAGTGCAATTACAGATTTTTAGTGGAATAATCTGTAATTTATTATGGTAGGTTAATTCATTCATTATTTCGAATTAATACCATAATTGAAAGCCTCACTAATTAAATTTGTGGTCCTTGCTATGCCTCATTAATTAAAGAACTTGGAAAAGGAAGAAACCTGTTTTCTTGAAGTAGTAAAATCCTACAAGATTTTGGACAACTTCATAAAAGGTAAGTAGTACATGTTTGGGTTTTACACCCTTAAAAATGTGTGAATGTACAAGGAAAAAATGAATCCTATACGTTTTGAGATTAGGGTTTTATACCCATCCTATACGTTTTGAGATTAGGGTTTTATACCCTAAAAACGTGATTATAAATAAGATTTTTTCCTTCTTGAAAAAGACACCTTTTTCAGAGAAGCAGTACTTGCCCACACAAGTATTCCCCATTAGGATATTATTGAGGACATAGTAGAAGACTGCAGACCTGGAGAGCGAGTTGGACGCGTTGTGTGAAAGCTTCAAGAGGTTAGTATTTCGTAATCTAACTCGTCCTTGTTATCTAGTGATTCATGTAATATTTTTGATCCAATTTATGCTTGCTTCCGCTGTGCATGTTCTAATAATTGGCATCAAGAGCAGCCTTATATCTACCTAGATAATGTAGAGAATTCATGAAAATAGATTGTAATGTATATTGTCTTTTTTGCATGAATGCGTGAATCATATCATAGATGAAAACTAAGTGTCTTAATGGTTTTTTGTGTTTGAGAAACTATTTTATTGTTTAACGATTTGTGATATGTTTTTGTGAAACCAAAACAAAAAAAAATTTTAGGCTGCCAGGTCGCGTGCATGCCCCTGTCGAGCCGCGCATGGCACTGCCATTTTGGTCGGTATTGGAGTGTGTCAAATTTTGACGAACTCCGGTTGACATGAAATTTGGTAGGTTCATCGGAAATGATCCACTGAGCAATACTCACTATTATGTTGTGATTAACATCATTTTTTGGCCATTCGAAGTCGTTTTGATGGGGTTTTGGGCATTTTTCTGTTTTCTGAAAAATTAAAAATTAAAAAAAATTAGTTTCTTACAACCAGTGTTGTTAAGGTCCAATCCTTATGGTTTTCATGGGTATATAACAGTAATGTAATGAGTTTACATGTTGACATTGGTCTTCTTTTCCCATCGGATAGATTCATTATGGGATTACTGTGTTTGCTTGTCTCCTGTTGTTGAAAACTTGTATTAACTCTCCAACTGAGTTACATAGTTCAATGGAACAGAGATTTACATTATTGGATATTTACCTATCTTAAATATGCAGTTTACTCTTCAACTGAGTTAGTTCTGTTTTGATTTATGGGGTAAACATCTGTCATAACTCATATAGTTTGCATGAATGGTTAAGTTTCCCCATTGAATCTAGCTATTCAATATGCATGGTTGTATGTGTTATGTGTTTACATGAATTTAAATATTCTTGTAGAATGCTTAATGATCTATTTGATTTATTTTCTACCTCCCAGATTAATAATGACTCCGTTCAATCCTCTCGCCTCTATTTTAAAAGAAAACAAGTTAGAGGGCCCGAATTATGTTGACCGGAAAAGAAATATGGATATTCTATTAACTGTTGAAGGGTATAATTTTGTGTTGGTTGAGGAATGCACTAAAAAATCTAAGAATGCCACCATGGACCAAATCAAAGCCTATGAAAAATGGGTTAAGGCTGATGAGATGAAGCGATGTTACATTCTTGCCTCAATATAGAATGTTTTGCAGCATCAGCATCAGTCCATGGAATCTGCTTACGATATGCTTGAAAGTCTTAAAGAGATGTTCAGTGAGTATAATCGTGCTGCAAAGCAGACAACCATGAAAGCCCTTTTGAACACGAAAATGGCTGAAGGTTCGTCCGTGAGGGACCATGTTCTTAAAATTATTGGTCTTCTTAATGAACTGGAAATCCTTGGAGCTAAGATTGATAAGGAATCTCAAGTTGAGATGGTCATGCAGACTTTACCTGACAATTTTCAACAATTTCGCTTGAACTATAACATGAACAAAATGGATTTGTCTCTAGCAAAATTGTTGAATGAGCTGCAAGCGGCTGAGTCCATTATCAAACAGCAAGCTCCTGTTGTGGCATTAAATATTGAGAGAGCTCCTTCTTCTTCTAAGATGAAAGGCGTACAGAAAAAGCAAAGACCTCGCAAGGCATCTGGAATTGCAAATGGTGGTGTGGCTAAGCCGAAAGGCAAGTGCTATCATTGCAAGAAGCCTGGGCATCATAAGAAGCAATGTTCTAACTACCTGGCTAAATTGAACAAACAAGATAATTCTTCTTACTTAAATGTCGTTGAAACTTGTTTAGCGGTTGTTTCTACGATGCTATGGGCTGTAGATTCGGGAGCCACTAATCATGTCTGCACTTCTTTGCAGGGGTTTTGGAAAACGCGATGGCTAAGTGAGAATGAAATTTGCGTTTTTCAATCCAATTGCGAACCAGCATCGGCCTTAGCTTTAGGAGATATTAGTATTTCTTTTAGTAGTTCTAGAATTTTAGATTTAAAAGATGTTCTTTATGTACCTTCTCTTAGAAGGAATTTTCCTTCAGTTTTAAAATTGATGGATGCTGGTTATAATATATATTTTGGTAATAAATGTGTTGTTATCAAATTTAACAAGCATTTTATCTATATTGCTTCTAGAGTGCATGATCAATTTGTGCTTGAAACACCTCCTAATTTGGTGCAACCAAAGGAACTAAATAATATTAATCTGTCCAATAAGAGAAAACGTGTTTATGAATTGAGTCAAACTTACTTATGGCACTTGCGTCTAGGTCATATAAATCTAAATAGGAATTCAAGGTTGATCTCTGATGGACCTTTGAGTTCATTGAAAGTGAAGGCACTGTCAACCTGTGAATCCTGTTTAGAAGGAAGAATGACTTGGAGACTTTTTTCTTCTAAAGGAAATAGAGCAAAAGATAAGTTGAAATTAATTCACTCTGATTTGTGTGGTCCTATGAATATATAAGCAAGAGGTGATTTTGAGTATTTTGTGACCTTCACAGATGACTACCCTAAATATGGATATGTTTATCTGTTGTGCTGTAAATCTGAATGCTTTGAAAAGTTCAAAGAATTTAAGGCAGAAATGGAAAAGTGACATGATAAAATATTAAATCATTACGATCTGATCGTGGTGGTGAATACCTTTCTGTTGAATTCATTAAATACTTATCAGATTATGGAATTACATCTCAATTATCTTCTCTAGGAACACCACAATAAAATGGTGTGGCGGAGAGAAGAAATAGAACTCTTTTGAAAATGGTAAGATCAATGTTGAGTTATTCGGATTTGCCTTCTTCTTTTTGGGGATATGCATTAGACACAACAAACTACCTGTTGAACTTGGTTCCTTCCAAACCAGTACCTTTAACTCCAATAGAATTGTAGACTGGGCGAAAGCCGAGTCTAAGACATATTCGGGTATGGGGTTGTCCAGCCCACGTGCTAAAGGGAAAAATTGATAAGTTGGAATCAAGGACAGAAGTATGTGTCTTCGTTGGATATCAAAAAGGGACGAAAGGTGGTTTGTTTTTTTTTCCTAAAGAAAAGAAGGTCATTACTACAACAAATGCCAAGTTTCTGGAAGAGGACTATTTGATAAACCATGTTCCGAGAAGTAAACTCGTTTTACAGGAATTGAACAATGGAATAACAAATGATGTATCCTAAGAATAAATTCCACAAGCAAGTATTGACATACCACTCCATTATCGTAGTGGGAGAGATGTTAATAGGAAACAGGAGGCGCAAGTGCAAAGGTTGGACATCTCGCTACCTCAATATAATGGGAGCAATGTTGACCAGCCTGCACTTGTCGAGCAGCCTGTGCTTGGGGAAAATGTTTATGATAATCAGGATTTAGTTCCCGAAAGTGATGTTGTAGTTCCACAGCAAGATCAGATTAATGATCTTGTAGTGAGTAGTCGTAGTGGGAAAGTTATTAGAAAACCCGTTCGGTTTGCGCTCTTGGGAGAATTTTACGATAGAATCCCTAAAGAGCCTAATACAGAACCCCTTAGTTACGCCGAAGCACTAGAAGATATAAATGCTAAAAATGGATAGTCGCTATGAAATCTGAAATGGAGTCTATGTACTCCAATCAAGTCTGGGATCTTGTAGAACCACCTGTAGAAGTCAAACCCATTGGCTGTAGATGGATCTATAATAAAAATATAGGGGTGGATGGAGAAGTGCAGAATTTTAAAGCTAGGCTTATTGCAAAAGGATTTACTCAAAAAGAAAGAATTGATTATGAGGAAACCTTTTCGCTGGTAGCCATGCTCAAATCCATCAGAATTCTCTTATCCATTGTTGTTCATTATGATTATGAGATCTGGCAGATGGATGTCAAGAAGGCTTTTCTTAATGGAGTCTTGATGAGTGTACATATATGGCACAACCAGAGGGTTTCGTGAAAAGTGGCAATGAGCACATGTTGTGTAAGCTGAAAAGATCCATTTATGGGTTGCAACAGGCATCTAGGGCATGGAACACTTGTTTTGACAATTCGATTAAGACTTTTGGTTTTAATCAATCTGAGAACAAGTCATGCATATATAAAAAATGAGAGGGAGATAGAGTAGCATTTGATTCTATATGTGGATGACATTTTGCTCATAGGAAATAATGTGAGCATGTTGAAATCGGTCAAAGAGTGGTTGTCCTCGCATTTTGATATGAAAGATTTGGGTGAAGAGGCTTATATCCTTGGGATCAAGCTCATGCGAGATCACAAGAAAAAGATATTAGGCTTGTCTCAAGCACTTTATATTGATACGATTCTTACCAGGTTTAGCATGAAAAATTTCAAAAAGGGATTTCTTCTTTTTAGGAATGGAATTTCTCTATCGAAGGATCAGTCCCCCAAAATGGTTGATGAGATAGAGAGGATGAGGCTGATCCCTTATGCTTCTGCTATTGGGAGTCTCATGTATGCTATGTTATGTACTAGACTGACATTTGTTTTGTTGTTGGTATGGTTAGTAGATATCAGTCTAATCTTGAGAATGAACATTGGACTGTAGTTAAGCATATAATCAAGTATCTAAAAAGGACTAGGGATTATATGCTGGTTTTTCACTCGGGAGATCTGGTACCCATTATACACAGATTCAAATTTTCAGTCTGATAGAGATTCTAGAAAGTCTACCTTAGGATATGTGTTTACTTTAGGAGGTGGAGCCATAAGTTGGAGGAGTATAGCAATCATGTGTTGCTGATTCCACCATGGAAGCCGAGTATGTAGCTGCCTCTGAGGCTGTTTGGCTTCGGAATTTCCTAAAAGAGCTTGGAGTGATTCCTTCGATTGAAGCACCAATTACACTTTATTGTGATAATAGTGGTGCGATTGCAAACTCAAAGGAACCACGAAGTCACAAAAGAAGCAAGCATATTGAGAGAAAATATCACTTAATCTGGGACATAACTCAGAGAGGAGATATGAAGGTTTTGAAGATTGCATCGCAGAACAATTTGGCGGACCCGTTTACAAAGAGCTTGTCACAAAAGTCTTTTGGTAAGCATGTAGAAGGAATGGGCGTTAAAGTTGTAGGTGCATGGTTATGATTATAAGTGGGAGATTGTTAGGATATACAATTAACCATGCGGTTTTAGTATAGTATTATGTTTTAGTTTTGTAAGACTTTATTTTATTCATTGGATTGATAAAGTCTTGTTTTAAATAGATCATTTTTGTATGTGCGTTCTTTACTTATATAGTAGATACGGCCCCTT
>JACEIK010002216.1:102369-163294 GCA_018107945.1 Datura stramonium | reverse complement strand
TCCAAATATGTTGAATCAAGAGGATGCACCTTTCTATATGTGATATAATGAGGCCTTTATAAACAGGTTCTATTTTATTTTTTTCAACTTAATTACAAATTTTACTTACTATAGATAGTTATTTGTAATTAAATTTTAAAAAACTTGTTAGTGTTAAAAAAAATTATATTATTTGTGATAGTCTATAGAAATAGAGGCGAAGTCGCAATTTTCAGTCATACTGAATTCTTGATAAATAGTCTGTACATATTAAATAATTTTTTTGAACACAAATATATAGTTTGAGTCAGAATTATTGAGTTTTGTTGTACCTGTAGCCACACCCTTTTATAGAAAAACTCTATATAAAAAAAAGACTACCATCAAAGAGCGTAACGGAATGGTAAAAAGGTTCTTTCATCTTTAACTTGACATTTCAGATTATATTTAAGTTTTGAAAGTGAAATCTATTTTAGGAGCGCTGCCCCAACCCAACTTCCATCCCCCACCCGGACCCTTGACTACTACAAGTCAATGGCTATGGCTACAATNAGTAATTATAACAAGTCGTAAATGCGAGATATACACCCCTTCTTGGGTTGGGGTGGGAAAACGGGGGCAAACGATCCCTAGACAATTCTTTCTGACAATGACAGTTTAATCTTATCATCTGTTGAATGAATTAAGTGAACAAGACATAATATATATATTTTATGTAATTAAGTCGAATTTAATAAATAACAAGATTAATTAAAGAATATTGGTTAAATTTTATGGTAAAATTAAAAAATTTATTCACGTTTTGTGCGGTTATTAAAAATAAATAAATAATAAAGATAAAAAAGATAAATTTATTATGAAATATGTATCTATCATCTGTTGAATGAATTAAGTGAACAAGACATAATATATATATTTTATGTAATTAAGTCGAATTTAATAAATAACAAGATTAATTAAAGAATATTGGTTAAATTTTATGGTAAAAATTAAAAAATTTATTCACGCTTTGTAAGTGGAAATATTAAAAATAAATAAATAATAAAGATAAAAAAGAAATATTTTTTTAGTTTTTTTATATTTTTTCTTTTTCATATTACATAAAAATCACATATATTTCATATCTTACATTCTATACAAAAATATCTATAATATGAAATATATAAAGAAAGTGAAATTAAATTAAATAAAGTATTATACTCCTTATTTTATGTATAAAATCATTTAATAATTATGGAAGCATACATGATACTCTTAAAATACTTAAGAAAAATGTTATCAAACCCTTAACAAATTCTATTATTTCAATCTTCAACTCAAGATTGGACTATTATTTCAGTCTTCAACTCCATATCATTTTTATACTCAATCCTTAAATAGGTCATCTGATAAAATAAATAAATATAAAAACGAAAAGTTGTTAAATGATAAAATAATACCTAAACCCTTTTTCATACTAATATAACAACTCTTTTCAAACTCATCGTCAATAACAATTTTATTTAAAATGAAGAACATACTTACATGTTTTTTGGGTCCTTTAATTTTAAGAAAAAAAGCTTATAACATAGAAGAATTGAGAAAAGATTCAATAACTAAAAGAAGTAAATCATACCTTATTTTTGATGGAGCTGCTAATACATGTTCTCTGCCGTCAATATCTACCAAAACAACCACATTGGCGCTAATTTCTAATGATAAAACAATCATTAGCTTGAGAGAGATCAATATTATATTAATGTTTAATTACTTGTTGAAAAATTTCTACCATATCTCCTTTCAACTTGGACTGAAAAGTTGATTACCTTGACACATCCAATTTATGTTGATGAGAGATGAATAAAATGCAAAAGAGAGTCAAAGTTGTGTAAATGATATAAAAAATTAAAAATTAAAGTAATGAATATAAATCATAGATGCAACACACAATTTGATTCAAAAATTCTATAAAGAAAGTAGGATAACCAAACAACTTAATAAAATTCATATTAATTAATTATAAATTTTGATTAGCAAAACTAAATTCAAATAATTTCAATTCAAAATTTAGAACACAATTTTATTTCATCATTATAAACTCAATAACAATTCAAGAAGAAATTGATAATAATAAAGAAACAATAGTGTAATACTAATATAAAAAAATACAAGATGTTATAGATACTTGTTACAATTAAAACTTACAAGACTTTCATGTTCCTTGATCAAAAGTCGGAAGACAATGAAAATTGAAACTTCTTGTAGAATCCCTATCAACAAAATAACAAAAAATATCAACCCAAAAAATGAGAAGAAAACGCCAAAAGTAAAGCAAAATTTCTAGATAATAAAGAAAATTAAATATTAATCATTGACCATTTTCTTTGGCAATCGAATTTCTTGGCAAAAGGAAATAAATCATGTGATTGCTCATAATCCTCTCGAAAGGACCAAACTACTTTATTTATAATATTAGAATGTATGACAGATACTTGTGAGTAATAAGGCTAATTGAAAGAAAATTTGCATAAAAAAATTAAAAGAAGAGTTAGAAATTGCACCCGAAATGTTTCTTTAATTACTTGTTTGTGTAATTGTCTCTGCCCTTTCGATTTTTTTTATTTTTTTTATGTATTTTAGTTTTTAAAAGCTTGAAACATTATCTTAATTGAAAATAATAAATAAGATTAAAAAGGGAAAAAGACATAAATAATAATAATAATAATAATAATAATAATAATAATAATAATAATAATAATAATAATAAATAAATAAATAAATAAACAAATAAATATTGTCACAAGACTAAAATTGAGAAAGTAGAAAGGAAGAAAAAAGTATTAGAAAGATGAATTCTTGATCAAAGAACTATGCCATGACTGCTGAGCACAATTATGGGTACACACACACAAAAAAAAAAACTAACCCTAATTGGGTTTTAATGCAAACCAATTTTTTATTTAGAAAAAGTAATGATTTTCATAATTAATGACCAAGAAAACAAATAATGCAAAAAGTTAAACAGTTGAGGAAACGCCTAACCCCTAATTGAGCTTTAATGCAAACCTATTTATTATTTAGATAAACAAATGGTATTCATAATTAATGACCAAGAAAACTAATAATGCATAAAGCTGAGGAAATAAGAAATCATCAAGAAGGGTAAGAAAATATAGTTTCCGATCTTAGAAGGTCATATCATTGGTCTTAAGACCAAAATTACATAATATATAGATATAGATATAGATATATATAGATTTATTGAACAACTACATGTATTTCACCATTAAATTTATTTTACCTGAAATAATAATATATTAAAAAAGATTTTGCTGGATATGTGGGTGGTGTAATAAATTATTAGAAAAATTTGTAACGTCAACAATTAATAGAGAGAAGAGTTATTAAAAAGAAATTAAATTTTTGAAAATTGATGGTAGGTAATTTTTTTAAGAAAAAAATATATAATTTGATTTTCATGATACTAAATGATATATTATTTAACAACTGAACAATAAATTTCAGAAATATCATGCAAGATTTTATACTAACTTAAACTATTGAACAAAACAATAACATTGTTAAAATTTAAATTCAAATGTATAATTCTATAATGGTAGTAAATTAGATTGATGAGATAATTCCTTTGGATCATATTTTAAAAATAGAAATTGAGTAAGAACAATCATTAGTGTTACCCCTAATAATAATGTGAAAAAGTTTTTGAAATAAAAAGCCCTCACCCGTCATTAGATTAAACTAATCAAGCATTAGTATAACTTCCTACGTTTATATTTTTTATCAAAATTATTTAAAATTACTTTTTTGTATATTAACGAAGAATAATTGTTTTGTTTTTCAAAGGATAAAATGGTCATTCAATATTTAATGAATATTTTGGTAATTCAACTTTTTCAACTTAGGTCGTTTCTCACTTTTAGAATAGTATTGATATACATATTATTGTTATATATACATACATACATACATATATGTATGTATATGTATATGTATAAGTGAGTATCCAGAAATATTGATCAACTATTTTTACCTTCAATCTAAAACTATTCTTATAATATTATATATAGTAAAAGCTAAAATTGCATAGAAATAAATATTATTAGACCATTAAATATTTCATAATGAATTATTTAGATGATGATGAAGTAGTAAACCTATTTATTATTTGAAGGATATATTAATCTCTCAATATTTGAAGGTTATTTTAGTATTTTAACTTTTCACTTTTTGCCTTCCTACTTATATATATAAAATAATAATAATAATAATAATAGATAATAATAATAATATTAATAATAATAATAATAATAATTATTATTATTATTATTATTATTATTATTTATTTATTTATTTATTTATTTTTCACTTATACAAAACAAATATAACATGATATGATATGATAAAATATTAATATCTAATTATGTATCTAATTAAATTTTATTTAATGAAGGAGCAAAATGGTTATCTACATTTCAAGCTTTTTGGCTTTATTATTATTATTATTTATTATTATTATTATTATTTATTATTTCCCAGTTATATAGTAACAAATATATAATTTTTTTATGTTTTTAATTTTTTAAATTTTAATATTAATATTGTTATGAAATAATAAAGAAAGAACAAGAATATTATAGAAAGAGAGAAGAGAGAAGTTCTTATTTCTCTCTTGATGGGATCCTTGAGGAGTTAAAGGGATCTTTACAATGAATGGAGAATCCCTTATTTATAGGGGAATACTGTCCCAAAGTTACAAACCCTTATCTTTCCTTTTTAAGAAATTAGACATTCACCATAAATAGAAAATATATTTATAACACTTCCCTTGATGTCTATTTAAAACCTTACTAGAAAACCTGGGAAAAAATCTAGTGAAGGAAAAATAGTACACATATCTAATAATACGCATTTTGTCAGCTCGCTAAAAACCTTACAAGGAAAATCTAGTGGGACAAAACCGTAATGAAAATAGAGTACAACGCGTATTAACTCTCCTTAATTAGAACATCCTGAATCTGTATCCCAATCTTGTGTAACTACTTTCTTGAAAGTTGGTAGCTTGGTAGAGATTTGTGAATAAATCAACCACATTGTCACTTGAACGATCTATTGCACATTGATATCACCATTCTTTTGGAAAGCTCATGTGTAGAAAAACTTGGCGAGATGTGCTTCGTTCTCTCTATCTCCTTTATGAATCCTCCAGTTGTGCTACATTGTTGCATTATCTTCATACAAAATTGTGGGTACTTTTGTCACATTTCAAACCACATTTTTCTGCTTAATGAGATGTATCATGGACCTTAACCACACACATTTCTATTGCTTCATGAATAGCTATTATCTCAAGTACATTTGATGAAGCTATGAGAGACGCAGTTGTACATCACCAATATACAGTACCTCCACATATGGAACACGTAGTCGCTTGAGATCTAGCTTTGTGTGGGTCGATAGCCACCATCGCATAAATCCCAACAAGATCGGAACCGCAATTGTTATAATAATATAAGCTCTCATATCGGTAGTCCCTTTTAGATACCACATTATGTGTTTGATCCCATTCCAATGTCTCCTAGTAGGAGCAGACTATATCTTCAGACCAAGAATTTCATTCTTTAAATCCTTCAAGGATTTTCATATATCATTCGCCTCTAGACATGAAAATACTTCATTATGCGCATATCAAGTTTTCATATATTGCCAGATTTATGAGGAACCTCAAAATAATTGTGCATCTACCACAAGAGGCCTCTTCATATAATAATGTCGAATTCTACGAAAATCTTTATGCCACAAGATTCCATTTATATCCACCGGCATTATACTTGAATTGTGTATTTTGTTCGATCTTTGGGTTCATTTATCTCATTCATACTTTTGGACAGAGTTTGAATTCAAGATCCTCGGCCAATATTTATACTATTGAGCGCTACATATCAAAGGTATCGTCGACGATCATTTTGATATCGGGCCTAATGCGACATAACTTATTGAGATCTCTTCATTTTTCGTCATTTTCAGTACCCCTGAACCCTTGCCAAGGTTTTATGAAGTGTTATGTCGTGGTGCTTTCTTAAAACACTTGACTCATCATTATGACCATCTTAATCATTTGCCCTCTCCTTCTTTCAAGGAGTTCTATATTTGGAACCGTTTGGTTTATCACGCCAGTGCTCATGGACCCCTGGTCCTTTCAAGGACCTTTCATTGGAGCATTTTGCAACCGAATTATAAAATAGAGTTAGCAAACAGGTTCTGGCAAATTTGATTTGTAATATTTTGCAAGTGAATTATCTATTGAACTTTAAGTTCACTTTTTTTTCCCAAGGATCTAATTCATCCCACACTCAATTTTCAGTTGCTAATCACTTTCTCCCCAATGTTAGAAAAACTAATGTTTGCCCCCCAAGCTCATTTGGGGACCCATCTTTGCGCGTTGTAGGAGCAATTGAATCATACATCGCACACTCAAATTTTTAGATGGAATTATTTTGTTCCCGATCAACCACTCCAGATAGGGGAAACCTTGTTGGCTTGATGTATCTAAGTGTTGCTATATGTTAAATAAACATATCTCAAACCAAATTTTATTTTGGGAGTTTTATTCTCATAACCAATGATTTAACTATAATTGAGGCATTCAATTTTTGCTAAACCAACATAGATATGAATCAATAACATTATCAACATGATTTTATAATTTGGAACTATGCGTCTTAATTTAGTAATTCGAGCAACAACTTACAAAAATCAATTGCACGTTGATATCAAAACACATGCGACCCTACCATAGATGCATCTATTAGCAAACGATTCACATGGTAGGTGAATGGACTCATTCACCCTTTATGCTTCGTACTGGAAAATATAATTCAATCTTACCTTGATCTTACATTCATCTTGGTCAGAACGCTAACGATATAGAATGGTTGAAGAATCTTATTTTCAACATATAGCCAATGGAATTCTCACTATTTTTGCATCATATTTTGAACCGATGGCCAACCAATATGTTAACTTATTTCAGTAAACTTCTGATTTACTGTATGTGATTTCATCATCATACCCCTATTTATGTACTATAAATAAAAAAACGGTGGGTAATCTTTTACATAAATATTTATAACCCCCTTCAATTGTAGTAACATGAAGATATTAGATCTTCGCATAATTTATAGTCTCACTTTATTTCAATGTCCTTGAAACTTATAAGTTTACTTTTGATACTTACTACAATAATTTCATTCCTTCAGGTAGTAATACATTAGCTCTTCCAGAGCTCTCAATTAATTTTTGTGTACTACCACATATTCAATCATATCAACATCATTAATAGTTTCTCTACATAGTTTCAACTTAGAAACAATTTTTGTTGATGAGTTATACCACGCAACGCACCTATAGTCTTGATGGATCCAATCATATCGTGCCTTTGGGTGGATGACTATTCTGTGTGGCTACATTCCTTTCTTTAGGTTATATTCCACAAACAAGTGGATCCTTAATCATGAGATATTCTATTTTAAGAATTTCCTCAAGATGATGACGCAAGAATATCAACAAATTCCTAGCACGATATTGTTTTGATGTTTTGTTTTCACTTTTTAATGGTGTTTCCAAGACCCATTGCATCCATTAAGGAATTTCAGCATCCAACACCCATGAAAGGTAGTTCTTGCCCGAACTTTGAAGGGCACCAACTGTCGTAAGGTTAGTCATATTAAAAGAAAGAGAAAAATAATACCCGGCCTTCAAATTTTGAGATAGTAGAGTCGTAGAGCAACAATATCACCAAAGGAATATCACTATGTGGGTTAAGTAATACATCTTTCTGAAATTTTTTCAAAATTTTTCTTACCTCGTATCTTTCAAAGTGAGTGGCAGAGACTCGTGCTAATAACGTGTTATGAAATAATAAAGAAAGAACAAGAATATATAGAGAAAGAGAGAAGGAGAGAAGTTCTTATTTCTTGATGGGATCCTCTTGAGGAGTTAAAAGGGATCTTTTACAATGAATGAGAACCCCTTATTTATAGGAAAAAATTAACTTGGTCCCAAAGTTACAAAACCTTAACTTTCCTTTCAAGAAATAGACATTCACCCAAATAGAAAATATATTTATAACAAATATTTAATTATATGTTTAATTAAATTTTAAATTAGTGGAGGGGCAAAATGGTAATTCAACTTTTCACTTGACATTCACTTATATGATAATAATAATAATAATAATAATGACAATAATAATATATTTTTTTTTGAATTATTGATTTGTTTAAAAAAATAATTTTAAAATGAAAAATTACTCAAAAAATATATATATATATATAAAATGGAGCTCTTAGAAACATGCCACATCAGCATGTCTCTAAGTCTCCTTTATATGATATAATTAAAGACCGGCTTGCGCTTCGAAGGTCATTTAAAAAAGTAGAAGTGAATCAAGGTGATCATCATTTAATATAAATTAATTCATAGAAAAATAATAAATATGAAAAATACTTCAACTAATTTTTATTTATAAAAGACATGTCTAAAGTCTAAACTAATGAAATCTCTTTTAAGTAAAATTTGAAAGTTTTAAATAAAGTAATATCTAATAAATAAAGCTTCCAAAATTATAGAAAATCAACACAAATAGGCACTTTTTCCGTTGTTGCTCCCTCATCAAAAAATAGTATCCAAAATAATCTTAATAAATAATAAAAAGATGCAACAATCTTTTAATTGCAAATCCACAAGCATAAATATAATCGCCTTTCCTCTCATTAGATGGAAAGAAGTGTACAATATATTATATATGAATAACAATCTTCTCCGTAATACTTATAATATTCACTTTTAATATTATTATTTTTGCATTGCTATCGGTGCACCAAATGTGAAAAATACACTATATATTATTGTTAGGAGAAAATCAGCTAAACAAATAAATATATGAAAAATAAATACTAATGACAAGTACGTTTAGAACTTCCGAATTCTCTATCCACTTCAAGCAAAAAGAAATTTTCTATGAAAGATGGTACCATGCCAATAAAATACCTGCTGCATTTCATTTTTTACTTTAAGATATGCAACCCTAAATGATTAGATCGGATAACTTGAATGATTGCATAACCTTACTTATGCATGCTTGGATTCATTTTGATGATTGAGATGTTCCTACGAATATCTTTTAACTATTTATGCATTGTAAAAAATGACATCATCAAATATAATTAATAAGCATGTGAATTTATCGCTTAAAAGTAAATATTTAAACATCTTAATTAGATAAATATGTGGATGAAATATCTTGAAACTTAAAATGTAAAAAAAAATTGTTTAATGTAAAATATGTGAAGCAGCTCATATCAACTCAAGACGCAGATAATTTCGATAGCCCATAACAAATCATACATATAATCTTACTAATCAATTAATGAAGAGATTATACTTGACTATTAAATTTTATGATGGCAAAAAGGTAGAGTTACTTTATAAAGTAAAAAAAATTATACACATATACTAAAGTCATAAATACCTTAAAGGATCTATTATCTACTAATAAAGAAAAAGAGCATGCTTGGTAGGACGACCATTAACTATTACACAAAAGAAACTACTAGATAAACTTTTTACCAGGACTTACATAGATTTGTAAGATATAATTACCGAACCAACAAATCTAAGTATATTCTTTTTATTCGATATTAGCCTCCTCCAAAAACTATATATTTTTGGAAGATTCAACACGATAGTAATAGTATTTATGGAGGATTCTGGTAACATAGGTTATAATCATAAATGAAAAACTAATAGGCACGATAATATTTGTATTACTAACTTATGTATGTTTGGGATAAGGACTAATAGTTATTGTAATGAGACATTATTTATCGAGGTACAATAATTTATCCTAACATTATCAGGTTAAACTAGGAAAATACAACTAATAAATTTCATACTTACATAAACAGAAAAATAAAAAGTTATGATAGACTTTATTAGTATCCCAGCTTCTTCCAACTTGAATTTTTAAACCGATCCTTGATTCAATTATGTCTATTCAAGTTGATAAACGAAACTAATTTTTTCTTTGGAAACCAACTTTTAAAAATGATATAAGAAGCAATATTTCATCAATATCTAATTTAAGGCACATAATACATGAAAAGTCCACACCTCTTTTTTGTACTCCTTCCTCTGCTTCTACAGAAGTTCAAATCTTATTGATTACCTTAATTATCATAATTAATGAGTATATTATATGACTCCTAAATTTCTTGCAAAAAAAAGTATCCAAGTAAGATAACGAGTAGATGACCCCTAAGTTGGTTACGTAATAATAATTATTAAGTATTTAATTACATCAAATATTTTCAAGTATATAAGTGCTAAGAATATATATAAAAGAGACATAGAGAAAAAATAATGGATGAAATTAATGGACATGGTTAAAATTATTGGGATCTACCGTATCTAAAAATCACAAGAATAACATACAACAAGCAAAAGAAGAGAATGATATATATTATTATGCTAAAAGTGAATACATAAAGGTCATTGTCTTATCCTGATTTTAAGATAATTTACTAATTTTTGTGGGACTACTCCTTCTCCATTGTTCCTTTCATGTTCCTAATCAAACAATCAAACCACCATCAAAATTAAATATCACAAAAATAAATAATAAGCAACATACATGCTTCTTAAAATAAGGAGTAGTATTACCAATAAATAAGTAACCAAGAAAATTATTGTCCATCAAGCACGCGCGCATCATAAAAACAAAAGACATAACCTATTATAAAATAAAAAGACAAAACGAATTCAATAATTTTTCGATTCCCAATGAAACTATCAAAAGTTACATCTCCCAAATTTACTCTTAGAATATAGTTGATAAGATACCAAATCAAACACATTGTCTTTAGAAAATATTTCATTTTATTCGATTAAGTAAATCTTTAAATCAATTTTGCATGTCGTGAAACAATATTGCGCAATTTTATTTTTCCTACTTCAGAGAAAAGTGTTGAAAAAGACGCACAAAGATAAGAGCAAGAGAGGAAAACTACACTGTGGATTGAAATGGTTCTCCCTTTTATAATCTAAAGAAAGTATTGACATGTATTTTTTTTTAGCTTATCATAATCACCTAAAAGATATATACATGTAACTTGAGTGAAGGCTATATTGCTAAGCACAAATCACAAATCTCCTACTTGTTTAAAGTTTTTTTTTGGACATATATACATATTTGAATCTTCTGCAAAGACACAAAGTTGGAAGAAAAATACGCAGATATCTTCTTTTTCTCATCTTCAAGTCATCCCTCAATTTCAAAATTCACTTTGAGATCCTCAAATTTTTGTCAATCCATAAATTACTTATATGATCAAAACTTGAAGGTAAATTCTATAAAAAAAAAGTAAATGAGAAGTCCACCATAATACCAATGTATTGCATAACAAATAGCCTTAATAATTGATAAATTAATTCACAAAATTTACAACTTAAAAATCAAAAAGTAGATTTGATATTTTAATAGTTGAAGTGTCATAAAAATAGACACATATTTAAAGATCCGAACACACCTTTCTCATTTGCTACCATGACACTTTAGTCATATGAAAAATCTTTCAACTTCTATTATAACCGACGTATACAATTGAAAGATTTTTTATTTGTTTGTCGGCATATATAAGCATAAAATTTGGATCATCAAGCATTATATGAAAAGACATGAAATTGATGATAAATCATTTAAAAACTCCCATAGAAATAGAGAATACATGTATTCATAACAAAAACTGCACCTCTTCGACTTGTTTGAAGTTTTTTGGTCCTATATACATGTAACTGAAGCTGGGTAGAGACACAAAGTTGGATGAAAAATTACACGATATCTTTTTTCTCATCTTCACCATCCGTCAATCCTAAAATTTATTTTGAGATCCTCAAGTAGTCGTCAATCTGTAAATTACGTATATGATCAAAACTTGAAAGTAATTCTACAAAAAGTAGTAAATGAGAAGCCCATCATAATACCATAAATTGTGTAACAAACAAATTGTACGATTGACAAATTAATTCACAAAATTTAATACCACAAAACGAAAAGTAGATTTGCTCTTTTTTAAGAGTTAAAGTGTGACGAAGAAATATACGTAAACTCGCGAAGACCTAAACACCCATTCACTTATATGATCAAAACATGAAGGTAATTTTATAAAAAAAATAGTAAAATGAGAAGCCTATTATAATAACATGAATTGCCTAACAAATCATAATGATTGACAAATTATACACAAAAATTTAAAACCTAACAAATAGAAAAGTAAATTTGATCATTTAAGAGTTGAAGTGTTATAAAAGAAATAGACAAAAATGTGCAAAGATTCGAACACACCTTTCTCATTTTCTCCACAAGACACTCTAGTCATGTTTGAAAATCTCCTTCGACTCTATTATAAATTGACATATACAATTGAAAGATTTATTTATTTATTTGTTTGTTGGGGATATAAAAACATAAAACTTGAATCATCGCAATATATAAAAAAGGCATGAACTTGATGGTAAATCACTTAAAACTCTCATAGAAAATAGTGAATACATGTATCTCATAACAAAATAAATAATCTCTCGACTTGTTTGAAGTTTTTTGGGCCCTATATACATGTAACTTGGAAGCTTCTTGACATAGAGACACAAAGTTTTCGTCAATGTGTAAATTACTTATATGATCAAAACTTGAAAGTAATTCTATAAAAATCATAAAATGAGAAGTATTATAATACCATGAACTCGCTCTAACAAATAAATTGTAATGATTGACAAATTAGTTCACAAAATTTAAAACTACAAAACGTGGTGCAGATTTGCTCCTTTAGGAGTTGAAGTGTGATCAAAGAAATATACACAAATCATAAAGACCTAAACACACCTTTCTCATTTGCTCCACAAGACACTTTAGTCATGTATGAAAAATCTCTCAACTTCTATTATAAACTAACATATATCATTGAAAGGTTTTTTTGTTTGTTTGTTTGTTGGGGATATAAAAACATAAAATTTGAATCATGAGTAATATATGAAAAGGGCATGAAATTGATGGTAAATCATTTTAAAACTCCCATAAAAAAAAAAGAGAATACATGTATTCGAAATAAAATACAAATATCCGACTTTAATATTATTTAGCCCTATACATGTAACTTGAAGCTTTTCGTAGAAACACAAAAATTATGTTATTCTTTTTCATCTTCAAGACATCCCTCAATTCCAAAATTTATTTTTGAGATCCCTGGGTTATCACAACTCCGTAAATTATTTATATGATAAAAAAATAAAGGTAATTCTACAAAAATAGTAGAATGAGAAGTCCATCATAATACCACAAACTGCATAACAAATCACAAACTACATAACAAATAAATTGTAATGATTAATAAATTAGTTCATAAAATTTAAAACCCAGTAAATCGAAAAGTAGATTTGATCCTTTGAGTTGAAGTGTCATCTAAGAAATAGACAAAATTTGCAAAGACCCAAACATACCTTTTGACATTTGCTCCATAAGACCTCTAGTCATGTATGAAAAATCTCCTCAACTACTATTATAAATTGAGATATACGATTGAAAGTTTTTGTGATTATTTGTTTGTGCTAGGATATTAAAATCTGATCATGAGTAATAGATAAAAAGATATTAAGTTAATGGTAATCATTTAAAGTCCCATTGAAAACAGAGAATACATAATATTTTTATATAAAGAGAAGAAGTTATGAGAAAAAAATTACAGGGGAAAATATTATAATTGTTGAGAAAGTGCAGAAGATGGTAGAGTGATGGTGTAATGAATAGAGTTAATGAATGACTTTTAGTTTTTCAAGAAAGCACCTACAAGAAAAATTAAAATTAAAACTCTAAATTTTTTTTTTAAAAATAAATAAATAACTTTCTAATCAAACAACAAAAGAGAAATTCAAAAAATAAAAAATTAATATATTATTATTTTTGTTTTGTTTTTGATTTTATAATTTTATATCAAATAATTTTTCAATTTTGATGGAAAATATATTATTAAGTGGTTATTTCATAATCAGAGGTCCCTAATAAGTTCTTTCCTCGGCAAGGACCGTTTAGTCTTATTATTCGTTGAATCAATCAAATAAACTAGATATAAGATATATATATTTCATGTAATTAAGTTGAATTTAATAAATAATCAGATTAATTAAAGAATATTGATTAAAAATTTGCAATAAATTTTCAATTGTGATGGAAAGTACATAAATATGAAGTTATTCCATAACTAGGAGGTATCATAATGATAAAATGATTAAAAAAATATAATATATTTCACATTAAATGATACGTGTCACACATGATGGACATGTGTCACACATGCATAAATGAGATTTTTACATGGCCTACATGTGTCCAACATGCTTGAATAAGGTTTGCATGTGTAAACACATTGTTACATATTAAAAAAATAGTATCTTAGTCATACGTTTACTTTATGTGTAATTACACCACAGTTGACCTCATCAAATAATACAGTACAAAAGAGATAAATCAAGTTTCCAAAAAAAATACAATCACTTCCATTGAAGATATACTTCATGGAAACGTTATAAACTTAGAAGTATTTTCTTAATTAATGTTACCCTACATATAATATCCTGTGAAAATCATTAAATTCCACAATCCTAAAAGTCATTGAACTTTAAATTAGAATATTTATATTTCACAATTCAATAAAAACCTCTTAAACACGAGAAAGGCCAGTGTAATGCAAGCACAAATATACAGAAATACAAACCATTTTTTTATTATCACGCATTAACAGCACTATTTCTCTCAAACCAATATAGTACGCATAGACTCTGAATTAAAAGATTTTTGAATAGAGTTTGGACAAAACTAGGTGATCCACGTAAGAGCAAAGATAGTGGAAACTACTGGACTTCTTTTTCAATGATTTTTCTGTTAAAAGTAAAAAATGATAAAGCTTCATTTTTACCTTGTCAAAGTTGAAAACCCTGTCACCAAGTTTAGCATGAAGATTTACATGATTGAATTTGCTAAAATTGAGATTCGCCTGGATTTTTGTAAAAGTTATGTCGGCAAAAAGAGACACCAGATTGTTTATCATTTAAATTAGTAGCCACGAAACTCAAAACTGATCAGAAGATGAAGCTTGGCAATTTAAACTTTTGTACTATAAGATAAGTCTCATAATTACAACATGATAAGAAGGGTAGGAAGAGGACATTTTTGCCTTTACAGCTATGCAGTGCGCAAGTTCCAAACGGAAACACCCCTCCACCCGCCCCTCTGGAGAGCGGAAAATAAAGTTTCAGGCCAAGAAAACCCTGAACTGTCTGTCAGAAGGGATTATGCAGATTTACCAAGCTTCTCCTGAATAGATGAATCATCTGTACACTTGATCCGAGCCAAAGGCCGAGAAAGGTATTATGCGCCACATATTCCTCTCTGGTTTTGACATGTATAAAATTGGGCACAACCTAGTCCCTCGAGTGTTGCATAAGCTCAAACCACTGCATGGAGGAAAACCAAGATCATGATCACGACTTGCGTTATTATCAACAATAATTCAGAAAATCGTGAAACAAATCTCGAATTGAAAGAGCAATTGCCCATCAAAGGGTATAATCACCTGTCTTAATAAATCAGCAAGCGTCCTGGGAAGTGCTTCAATGTTTTTGAGCACAACATAGTAAGGGAAAGGGAATGAATCCAAATACTGAAGCTTAACTTCTCCGCCCTGAAAGGAAGCTTCCTGGAAAAGGTCGAGAGAATCAATCATGCTGGGAAACATTCTTACTTCAAGAACCATGCAAGGTACAAGAACAAGGACCCATGCAAGAATTTTGTTTTTTTTTAAAACTTGGGTGATTACCTCAAGGTCCAATATGGATTTCTGTAGGCTATCCACCACAAGAAATGCGACCATTCGCTTTTTGCTCAAGAGATCTCTAACATAGCGTTTCATGTTCTCCTACAGTAGAAGTAAAAGTAAAAGAAGATGAGTAAATGGTATTGTGAAAGATATCAACTTCACCAAAGAAATTTACCTTCTCATGAAACCAGCCATCAGCTATTATCAAAACGAGCTGCTCTAACGATTGTGTCCAGAAGGCAGCCGTGCATTAGCAGCTGCTAGCATCAAGCATGTCATTCAAGTACTTCAACAGATCAACCATGGGTTCCTCTGCTATTGTGTTTTCTTGCTTAAAGGTCAAACTAGAGATCATCTGTATATAGAGAAAAAATCTAGAATATATCAATCAACTTCTATCAAAATGACCCAAACCAATAACTGGGACAGATTGGGAGAAGCATGTATGTGAATATAGACGTAACCTTAATACCAGCCTCTCCAGTGAAAGACTGATCAAAATCGGTGCACACGCGAATGTTCCCTTCTACCAAAGCTTGCAACTGACAGCTGTCCTATTTCTAACTGAGACATTGCACGGCAAACAGTCACCAATGCTTCAATGGCTAAACTTCCACAACCACTCTCAGACATGCTGCGGGAATCGTCCACAGCAATTACCACTTGATAGTTCCGTTTGTTAGGCCGAGTTCTCCTTAGCCATATCTTATCTTTGCGGTAATGACTTGCTATATATGGAATTACCTGGCAAGAGATAGTACAAGATTAGAATATTATTCTTTCCGATAAAAAGGAAATATGAGTCACTGAAGATTACCTTCTTCATGTTAATTCTTTTCCCGGTCTTGTAATCTCCCTGGAGCTTGCTAGCTAAAGTCGGTTCCATTACCAAACGCAACTGTTCAGCCAACTCCTGAGACACCAAGAGTTCGAAGTTCATAATTTTTCCAGAGAGTAGCAGCATTCTCTCTCATCTCATTGGATACCTCCTCAAGGTTACGGGCCTTGCCCAGGTCGTCATCATCTACTGAGAGCTCACTAAGACGATTTATGTCCTCAGAGAAAAAGGTCCTCTTCACTGAGACCAAACTCTGCGACAAACTAGGGACAGCGGTATCATCTCTAGTATCAACTTCAGATGCTGATTCCTGTTGCTCCTCAGTGCTCATCATCTCCAATCCCTTTCCCTTGTCATTGCTGAAACTTAAAGCAGAATTACTGATAGTATGTGTTTCAGACAGCTGCCTCTCAATCTCTATTTCAGAAATGTCATCTTTTTCTCTCGGTAGTTACAGTTTCTCTTTCAAGACGTTCTATGTACACTTTTGTCTACTTGATCAGCAGTTGCTGGCCCAAGTGCTTGAGCTGTTCCCTTTTCAAATTCAGCAGTATATGAATATTCATTTGCATTTTCAGCAGCCAAATCATCTGGAGCTTCGCTCTCCTGGAGGTCAAGGGAGGTATTCTTGACTCTATCTTTCCACCCCTCAAGGGCATCACCCACACTACGACAAGGGTTAGGCTGAATCCTTTGGTGTGATGAATCAACTGAGTAAAGGATTTTCAGGTTGATCACCCAGCTTTTTGTCCATTTGAAGAATCAGAAGCCATGATTTCAACCATAGAGGCATCAGACGAACCTCTCATGGGAGCAAGGTCATGTTGAAGCCCACCAACATCAGATCCCTTCGCTTCAGGAGCTGCATCTTTTTAAATTTGCTTACTATAGTCGCCTAGGCTCAGACACAGACACAGCAGTTGGGACATTATCACCCACAAATTGAGAAGTCTCCGACTGCAGCATCTCTTTATTTTGTGCTGTTGGTTCCTTTTTTGTGTCATTTGCATGATCACCTTCTTCACCAGCTCCTCCAGAACTTTCATCCAATGCCAGGTCCGTCTATCATCAAAAAGTTTCCTTACCTGAATCAGCCTTTCACCCCCTCATTATTTTCATCAGCAGGGTTGCCTTTCTGGTCCAAATCATCTTCCACCATCGGTTCAGCACTCTCTGGTTCGTCCATATTACAATCATCTTCAGGACCTTGATCATGTTCGTCAAGCTTCAATCCAGTAGGATCTGCATATGCATCTTCTTTGTCCATATTCATGTTTTCCATCCCTTCACAAGTTTCATCATTTCCATTTTCATCAGCTTGTTCCTCTGATTTGTCAAGATCGAGTCCTCCAGCTTCATCAGCAGCTGAAGCATCATCTTTTGCTCGAAGCTCTCTGTCGATACCGCAGTCTCTTACTGATGGACCATTCTCGTACTTTTCATCCATGGTAGTAGGATTATCCTCAACCTTGTCCCATAGTTTCTCATCAACTGCTTCACCCTGATTACCAGTTTCCCCCATAGCAGATTCCAATTCTTCATTTTCTTCATTGTTTTCATCATCCGGGCAGAACTCCTCACTTCAAAGGTATCAGCAACAAAATCTTGCTCCATCTCACCTTTGTCAGTTTTACTTGGAGCATCACCGTGCAAAGTTTTCTTCATCTCTCTGCAAAAGCAGAACCAAGAAAGTGGTGACCCATACTATTTATTACTCTGCTTGTAAATTAAGGGAGAAAACAGAAGATAAGGGAGAAAATAAAAGTTTCTAAATCTAACTGGTATGCTTGTCATATCTACATCAGCGGAAGTTCCAATGAGCTGATCTTTCATCATTTATCTGATCGCTGACATCGTTCATTCCACTCAACACCCCCTCACCCATACCAGTTCCACTTTGATCTTGAATTAGATCTTGGTTGGCATCATCTGTGTCCACTTGTACCAAAACCTTTGGCAAATAGTGAAGCAAAAATGTTTGCCAGCACATGGGTCATCACAGATAGCTGCCAAAATCATCGAGAAAAGTTTACAAATAATGATTTGCAAAACAAAGAAGCTATAGAGACAAAATTAGGCTTGGAAATGGTCTTTGCTAATGTCTTCTAGTCCATAAAGTGTCTGAACCAGTATGCCTAAACTGATTTTACTATTAAACTTGTCTAGAGCTGCTTAATTAGATCTCCCTCTGTGTGCGTGTGTTGATCTTGATAAAATTTAATCCACTTGGTGTTACTCGACCTAGCTATCTTACAAAAACAGGAAAGGGAAATTTCTAAAAATATAAAGCCCAACATAAATACCCATGTAGCCATATTTTCAGTTTATACAATATTATATCTGGAGGGAAAAGTATTATACAAACGTATCAACCTTGTATAAAAGTACATAATAGTATATGTGCTGAAAGCTGAGGAGTTAACATGGGCTAAAGCGGATAACAAACTCAAATATATAAAGTTTCCAGTGGACATAAAGCCTAATTCCCCAACCGACCCCCACACCTCCCAATTTCAAGAAGTTCTTTTGCTCCACTTATATATGTCTCCCACAAGCATGTGGTATTATACACAACAAGTCCCTGTCTTAATAATATCACATGATCCATCTATACTTTACTACCTTGAGCACGATAGAAATCCTTACAGAGGTTGAGCTGAACGGATGACAATCTTATACTGTCTTTTTGAGTCATAGTAGAACTAACACCAAGACAGACTAGACATATCATTCTTTTCTATGTAACAGTTTAAGCTTTAGATACTCATGTTTACTTTGGAACTAGTTTTCAATAACATATTACCTCCTAATTTTCCACTTCCCAATTTTATTAGGCACAAAAATATATTTAAGCAAGGTTGAGACTTTTATAAAAAGAAGAAAGTCAAAGAAAATAATATATAAAAGAAGCTCTATTTAGAAACAAAAGAAGGTTGAGGCTTTTAAGAAGAAGAAAGTCAAAGAAAATAATATATGAAAGAAGCTCTATTTAGAGCAAAAGGCCAAATTCTGATAGATTCAGATGATTCCAGAACTAATAACATTCGAGATTATGCACCCTATGACTCTTATCCCTAGAAGGTCTTTCTCCACTAGTTGTTTTTTTCAGAAAATTCAATTTATTCTGGTGTGGATGGCGGCAGGCTAATATTACTTGATTCTAATAGAACTCCTTACAAGTGTTGTCTCTAACCACTAAACAATAAGAAACCCAGTGTAATCCCATAGGTGGAGTTTAGGGATTATCCTCTAGCTACTATTATCTAAAAATAATCACATTATTAACGATGGGAAGAAACCAAGAAATAACCCCTCATGTGTGAAATAATAGAAGATACTCTTTAAGATCATACAATTCTACTGAGTTGAATATAATTGTATATGTGATAGCATCTACTATACCAAGAATATCAATGTACCTACTATTGTAATTGCTCAGGATAGCCTTTATTTAACTTCTAAGATTTATTTCTAGGTTCAAGTTTACTGTTTTTCCTATTGCTCTTGTCAGTACCCACAATGATTTCTTAGAGAAAAAAGGGAAGTGCATACCCTCAGGTTGCTGCAGTTTAATGAATACCTGTTTTTGACTGCATCTAATATAACATGAAACATTGATTGAATACTTTGGATCCTACGTGAACCAGTCAATCTACCAAGGACGTTGAAATTCAACCAGGCTACCAAATTACACATTTTTCTTCTTTTTCCAAGTGGAGTAAAATATTTACTCTTTGTAAAAGAAAAGTTGGGGAGGAGAGGGTGGGGTAGGGTGCAAAAGGGGGCCAAAAGAGGAAAATTAATTGGAAGAAGCAGCCCATTGACCATAACAAGCAAGAATATAAGTACACATCAAGCAGATAACCAAGAATCAGGAGCTTCATGCAAGGAACAATTAAAAATCCTATGCAGGACAAGAAAATATGCAGAAGACCATCACTTGAGAGTGTCATATATTGACCTTAAGCACACATCATACATAACCAGAAGCAGGATAGGGAAATCAAGCAAAAATTACAATGCATGATAAGAAATCATGCAGAAGACCATCACTTGAGGCAATGATAAATATCTCTAGAACCAATACATCATTTTTTAGGAAGGAGCTAAGGGGAGGAAAAATTGATTGGAAGAAGCATATCATATATTGACCTCAAGCACACATCATATATAACCAGAAGCAGGATAGGGCAATCAAGCAAAACTTACCATTCTAAGAATGATAAGAAAATCATGCAGAAGACCATCACTAAAAAGCAATGATCCAACAGTGAAGCAGATTTTCATGTGCTCTGGACATCCGAATAGGAATTCGCATTTCCGGTGCTGTAAAGGTTCAACAATTCTCCCTGTATACAAATGAGAGAAATTCAATTGAAGCTGGCATTTATACCTGGCAGATATAATGAATAAGATAGTATATTCTCTTTTTTTTTTTTTGAAATAAAGGTTAGTGAATCAGATCATATATCACTTACTCCAAGATGAATAGTATTGACTAATTGATCACTAAGGTCTGATTGTAGATGCCTTGTTGCTGACTCGAGGAGCAATTTTCCATGCATTGACATTCACATCATCGGAAGGAGCATCACCATCGTCAAAGGCACAAGACCATTCAAAGTGTATGTGATAGCTCTATATGTTTTCTCCAAGGCATTGTAAAATTCAGCTTGAAGTGCAGGATATTCCTGTATAGCGGATGGAATCTGGGCCCTCGTGTTCTTTGAATTAAATTGATTATGTATGAAGTTGGTCTGAAATGGTTAAAAGTTCCGATTATTGGATTGCATTTTTGTGTCAATAATATGTGCAACTTAATCAAAATGAATGCCACTGAACACTATAATCATTTCTGATGGCTTGTCAGCAAAATCAGTTTAAAGTTCTCCAATTCTATTTGTAGTTAAGTGCCAGTAAAGCATAGAGCACAGAACCTGTCATCTCTCAAAGTTTCCAGCAGAATATCTCCAACAGTTGCGCCCACTCCATCTTGCCTATGGAAAGCATGAAAGTCAACCTCAAATTCGTTAACTAAATCAAAATTCCTTATATACCAACTGCTCCAGTAGCGTCCTTCTGATGGGCTAGGATGCAATGGAGTCTCTTCCATTCCTCTAACCCATGCTGAAAGCCAACAAGGTGACTGTCCAACAAACACTGCCACAAATTCCCTTAACTAGTTAGTGCAACTGACATTTGAATAGCATGTATGAGTGTAAGAATAACTACAACATAAAGAAATCTGTTTGAAAAAAGGACAAATAAAAGAGTATGTAAACCTTAGATTCCTGGAATGATGGGCAAATGTTTCAATGAAAAGTAATCTGCATTGTGCTGTCTTTAACACTTGGACAAGTATTCAAATGGCAATCTTCAACAGTTTGTACAAACAAGTGCTCTTCATACAACATGCCATACAAGTTATCAAAGAGTTGCTGCAAATTTTGAATTAAACTTTTAATTACCCATCAAAATTGGGGTGGGGGGTGGTTTGGTGTTGGTTAAAACTCAGACAGAGAAGTTAGCCTACCTTTTTGTTGCCAAAGACACTTGTATATGCTGAACTGATTGTTGGCCAATGACTGATCACATGTCACATTTGTGAAAGGGATATTACCAGAAGATAAGCTTGCCAAAGGCAATAACAATTTTTTCAAACATTTGACTCACAGAAAAGCATATGCAGCCTCCCGTTGCTCTTGTTGAATGCTAGTGAGGTGGCCGCCGCACGCATCCTGACTTGTTAACCTGCATTACAAGAAAGTGAGGTCCAAAAAAAGTACAATGCTAAAACAACAACCCAAAGCAAATATATAGTTGAATCAGCAAGTAAAAACTAATACAAGACGGAATCAACTCGGTTTTGTCAATCAATATATCAACTATGGCTCAGTCCAAATTAGTTGGCTTTATGGATACTCTGTATCCCGTTATTCTATTTAGGTGCTTCAGCAGTCAGGATTTTTAGATTACTTTGTATTTTTTTATTTGTGTTGTCCAGAAAGAATTAAATTTAACCAACCAAGATAGGCAGAATTAACTTATGTTACCTGCTCAAGAGTAAAATCCTTATGGAAACTTCAGGCAAATTTGTTGCAAAACATGCACCGAGTTGATTTTAAAATAGTACAGGTAGTCAGTTTTCCATTTGGTTTCCAAACTCTCATCTAGTGAACTTTGGAGCTGTCCGCAACTAACTTCAGAATCTTTAGAGGCTGGTGGGCTTTGTGTTAGCAGATGTTGTACATCATAAGATGGTTGAGGAACCAGCACATAATATATTTACACTCCATTGTTCCTGTACACAATGAAAAGGACATCAGAATAAGGCCAGAAGAGATCAGAAGCTGGAAATGATAAATTACAACAAAGAAAATTTTCAATCGAAATGAATACATGGATGAAGAAATGATGGTATATAAGGGCAGGAACATATTATCGGAAGACCATGCAGTAAATTATATTTACCTTCATAAACAAGGCTCTGTGCTTTGATAGACCGCAGCTATCCAAGAGCTTCAGAAAATCTGAGAATACTCTTCTTCCCCATTTTCCTGCTTGCATTCGTCCAAACATCAACACAGTCTATAGCAGTACCACATACTTCCTCAATTGTTTGCCTGAGTTGCTTCCACTCATCCAGATATAACAGGCATGAAGACTTGAAGCCCTGACAATCCTTGATGACACTTGCTACTCCTGATTGATTTTGAAGTATGCAACTTTCAGAATCTTCAACAATAGGAAATAAGGAATAAAATGTTGCCTGAACCAACACACTCAAAAGAAAAGAAGAAAAAAAACCTTCTACCACCCTAGACAGATCAGTATCTCTTGATACGTCGAGGTGCAAACCTTGTACAGCATTCTCTACTTTCTTCCACCCTTCAATCAGAAACCATGAAGGGCTGTGGTTAAAAAGCAGGAAGTTAATAAGATTTCAAGGAAACTAATTAAAGACATCAACATGAAGACAGATCACCTGCCACTTTTGACTGCTTCTGATCTAGGACAATATTTAGAAGGGCTCTGGGTTCTTTCAAAAGAATCCAAGTGAGTAGGTTCATCAGTACTTTGGGGATTTATCCCACTTCGTTTTGCTTCTTGGTTGATAAGAAGCATAACAGGTTGCTGCAGCAGGTCCTACATAAATAAATCAAAATGTATGAGAAAAGCTAGAACAAAAATTTACATAAGATAAAGTATTTCAATTGGCAAAGAATGCCACAGGTATAGTTTTATAATGTTGACATAATTCTTGAATTAATAAATTGTATTACATGTTCACAAGCCCAAAAATAAAATTTAACAATAACAATTAAAAAAGCAAGAAACAATTAATTAATTAGAAAGTTAAGTTGGTTATATCGTTAGCAGAACACTGACATCATGATCAACCCAAAAGTAGATTCTAAAGAGCAAGATGGAGAAGGACAAACTCAGAGTAAGGGTGATTAGTTGAATGTGCAAGTAGAAAAGTAGGAAAGTGAGGCAATTAGAGCAAAACAAAATACCTATTTTACTGATGCAAAGGAAATCAAGGTAAAGTTACCTAAAAACTCAAGTCAGAAGGACGCGCCCAACGTAGGTTTCACTCTATTCTAGTCCCAATAGTGCAGCAACAAATGGAGAGATGACAAACTATTCTTTTTAAGATGAGTCAATAAAATAGTATGACTCACAGTGTGCTTCTGCATGATCTTCTGATCTTCTGCCTGGTTCTCCTGGAGCTTTCTATGCTTAAGTAATCTTGGAAGTTACCTCATCTGCATAGCTTAACAAGCTTCATTTACCCTCCCTCAATTTTCCTTCTATTAGTTCCAATATACCCAAAATCCTTGCCCAGAAAAAGACAGAAAAGAAATTTAGGAAAAGAAGAAATATCATTGTAAATAGACATGGTGGAAAAGAGCTTGAAGTATTATCAACTTCCTTAGGCAGAGTGCTCACATTGGCAAGAATTGCACGTAGAAGCCAAAGCTGTTGTAGAGGATTGTAACACTTTCCTGCAGACAAAGGCTGCACAGATTTTCTCCAATCAGCATTTTCAACTCTTTATATACACAGAAGTACCTGTCTCGTGTATTGCAACCATGTTTCATTGTCCCATATACTGGCTTGAAATTACAAAATCTAAGCACATTCACATACATAAAAGGAATTTTTTCCTCTACCTTGAATAGGTTTCATTCCTTAAACCAGTAGTAATATGCCCATGAAAAGCTACCAGGAGCTGAAGGCGCTTCTTAAACTCACCGATGCTGGACATCTCAATAAACTCCTTCAGGCTGAATGTTTGACAAGCGTTAGCGTAGAAAATGTATTAAATTTCGAGAGAAGACCAAGAGTATACATGCCTTGTAATTGTAGATAGGTTGTATTCATCATATCAGCACACTGCTCACGCTTCAAGAACTGAATATAGTGGCAACCACAACTGCAGTTTTGAGGATAAAATCAACATATGATCCAAAGAAAAGTAATCTAACAATATAACTGCAAATTCTGGGTAATTTGATAGCATCCAGAAGCCTCTGAAACAGTGGAAGAAAAGTAGATGTGCAGATAGAAAGACCATAAGCCTACCGAGAGGTCTACTACAGATAAGTAAAACTTCACTTGCTTTTAAGCACCGTGACATGCTTTGAGCTAATGGTCTGATCAAACTCAAATATGTTTAAGCCACCAAATAACCTAACAAGAACAAGTCTCTGACTCGTTCTATGACCTGGTGCCTCGAGAATACAACTCATGCATCTAAGACTGATATTAAGAAAATAGAGAGTCCCTCTAAGAGTTGGTTGGGGTTGTGGGGGGTGTGATTGTCATCTACATGGCATGGAAATGCCCTGGGAAACTATTTCTATAGAATTCTGATTATGTGGTGGCACTTGACTGTTGCAACATGAAATTGTTGAAATTCCCAATTCGTAGTTATCAAGAATGCAGCCACAAGTAATATCAGTGTAAAAAACAAGTCTCGAAGAATTTCGTTGATAACTTACGTCACATGACTATATCAGATAGGTTTTTAATTCATTGATTGACTGTTAGATCACCCATCCAAGAAAATAATATTGGCTACTCACTCTAATATTAAGCCCTATGGTAGAATTCAATTTCGGGAGTGCCCACAACCTTTCAATATCGTTACCTATAAGTCCATGCAAATTCTAACAGGCTATCAACTTATAGCATAGAATTGTTTTCATCAGAAGCGCATGCCGAAGTTTGGATGGCATTATACAGCAGAAGAGACTAGTTTCTGTTATATGCATTGATGGCCAGGCAGACCAAAGTTAAAAACATTATATTGTGGATCACCAGACTTCATGACTGCCTTAACACAAAGCTTTTTCATTTGATCTGCATAACATAATTTTCTCTGGACTCACAGCTCACATCATTATAAAGACTTTCTCTATCTGCGTAGTTGTGACAACAAGCTTTTGGTTTACCGGTGTAAAGATATGGCACTTGAGTCTAACTCAACCCCAAAAGCTAGCTCATGAGGGGAGGATTTGCCAAATCCATATAAACAAACCACCAGTCCATTCCCCAACCAATGTAGGACTCTAACCCACTCTAACACCCCCCTTCACCCCCAGGCCCAACTGGAGCGTGGACCAAAAGCCCAAATGGGAGTGGACCTGACTCTGATACCATGTAAAGATATGGCACCTCAGTCTAACTCAACCCCAAAAGCTAGCTCACGAGGGGAGGATTGTCCAAATCCACATAAACAAACCACCAGTCTATTCCCCGACCAATGTGGACTCTAACCCACTCTAACAACCAGCAACATTTCATACCAGCAGTTCAAGTGCTCTGAAGTCTTTCAGAAAGAGAGAGCAAAAATCACGCAAACTTGGAGGCTGGTTGAGTAAATAATCAAGGCAAAAAACTAAAAGTTAAGTTACCTTCGCCGCATTCTTCTCAAATTGATCTTCAACTTCATCAAGAAGAGCAGGACAGGATTCAAACTCCAACTTATACCATGAGGACACCAGAGCAAATATGGGGTCCAAATAATCTATGGAAACAGACAATTTTTAAGAAGGCAGAAAAGATGACAGAGAGGGATAAAGCTAACGTACGATTTAACATTATCAGATGGTTATCAAAAAAAGTTTTTGCAAATTACCAGATAATGGAAATTTTGCTACAGTTTCCTGTAACATCTGAACTCTGCTAAGCAGAAACTCTAAGCTGGAGAGCGCCTTCAAAGAAAGGAAAGAAAGAAACAATGAGAACTTGACCAGCAATTCACAAGACATCATGAGCATGCAAATAAAAGATAACCAGAATGACCTCCCAATCCCCTCAAAAGCGAAGAGAATAAAGGGGGTGATGAGAGAGAGAGAATGAAAAATGATTCTCCAAAACAAAAAATTGATAGTACAATACGCTACCTTAGCCAAGGGGGTGCTAAGAGGCATAGCCAAGATCATTTCAATTATATCCAAGATTCTTTGAAGAGCATATTCATCCCGTTCTTCCAAAAGCAGCGTAATTCGCTGTTTAAGAGATGCTAATGGATCCACCATTTTAGCCAACATAGAGAAATTTGGTTCCTAATACATCATTATGAAGAATGTTTTCGAAGTGAATGTCTTGATAAGGTGTACCAAAAGGAGGGGAAAGAAGCAGAAGCATTTTAAAGCAAGTACGATATTAACAATCAAAACCTTGTAAAAATTGTATCTCAAGGTTGACTTATTTGATGAACAGAACTTCGTTTGATGCTCTAAGCATAGGCGAAGTAAGTGTTCTGGTGCAATTTTTGAGTCCAAAGAGGAAGATGGTAAACCTTCTAGATCTGCAAGCATAAAGATGCCACAGAGCTTAGCCAAATTTCCCATAATAACAATCAAAGCATACAGAATAACCGCTTCCCAAGTTTTTACCTCTAATCATTTTTGTTCCAAGCGAGTAAGAATCAGTAAAGGAAGACAATCTGCTCGCATCAGATACATGGAAACATCCAGGCTGAATTCAAACACATGATCAGTATTTAAACACAAAAAGACAAGTGTTTGCATTTCTAAGAGTATTCATTATTAAAGCAATTTTACATCCAGACACAGCCGCACATCCTATATGTGCCTACCTGAGCTTCAGATGCAAATAGAAATATCTAAATAATTTATGCCATGCCCCGTAAGGAAGTTCAGAGATTAAAACTTAGCACATGTGAGTTAGGCTGAACTAAGAAAAACAGGAAGGAACAGGTCTTCAGTTTAAGTTCATCTAGCTTAATATTCAGGTCCATAAGGAAAGAAAACATATTCTAAATGTTTTGGAGTACTATAAGAAAGAAGCTAATTCTTTTTCAAGTAGAAAAAGCCGGTACAGAATGAATAGGTATTTGACATAAGATTAGAATTCCCTACATGAGCATCAGTTCAAAGCCTGACAATAAAAGTGAATTCAGTACCATTGCATAATCGGCAATGTATCAACCAGCTTTGCATCTGAGAGTTTGACAGCTCTCATACAAATGTAATATTGAAATGTTAGCAGGCAAAGAGTGTCATCTTGGATTCATAAAATAAATCCTCGTTTGAGAGAGATAAGAACCATATATCATGTTCAGACGTACAAGCACAATACAGTAAATCGACTAGCCCATAGTTAAATGCATACCTCCAAACAGCTATATAGAATACCATAAGGAAAGTGGGAAACAATTATATGAAATTGATGTGCAGGTTCCTATCTCAGATGCAGCTCATGCATCTATGATTGATATTAAGACTAATATGTAAGAGTGCCAATAAATCAAAAGGCAGTAATTATCTTTCAGGTAAAGTTGCACCTACATGCCTGAAGAGAGATGCTTCATCATGGAATCAGAACCTAACATTTCTCAGACAATGAAATGAATCCACCTCAACATAAAATGTACCAAATGAACTCTAGCTCCTTAGCAAACTAACTTTGTCCAGCTTAACGCTTCCCTCTCTAATACATTGAAAGAAGATCCATACAACTAGCATTGCATACTTACAGATTGATAAATATCAGTCGAGCCAAATAACTCATTGTGAACGTGGATCATGTCATTCAAACTGGAGTCTTCAATATAGTTCCAATCATCCATGATAGTTTCTGGTTCTTCATCAGAATTCTGCTATATGGGTAAAGATACATTAGACTAATAATCCAATGGAAAGAGATGCAGCAAAGAAAAGTCCATGACTTGGATGCACTAACGAAAGAAACCAACAGAGCATACTTACTTTCTCAGAAGATTCTTGTCTAGAGTGGAACTCTTTCCATTCTGAGAAATTTTCATCTGAAGCTGAACTACCAAGAGCTGATATGTCAATCTCAAGGATATTATCTATCTTGAATGCACGCGATTTAAACCTAAATTGTTGAGCTTTACTCTCTTCTGTTGTTCTGACTTGAAGTTTCATTTGCATCCAGTTGTTTGCTAACTCATCAAATATCCTATCCGTTAGCTGAAAAAGAATATCAAATTAAGTTCATATAATATTGGGATAACTATACAAAGCACATACATCCAATAATCAGGAACAAGCATCCTCACCTTAAAGGAAGCCGTATCCATGAAGTGGGCATCAGCAACAGAATGCAACACGCGAACCAGAACATTCTGATACATTGCAGTTCTCAGTTGCAAGGATGACACCTGTCAAAATTGGAAGAGAAACTCAATGAGCAAAGCATGAGAAGCCGAAAGAGGAAGACATAACAATATTTTCCTATTATTAAGATACACACAATCATAAGAATAAAAGAGTCACAAACCTTGCTATCAGTATTGACTCTCTGTTTACAATTGATGAGATTATCCAGCAAATTTATATCCAGGGCTGAGATGCTTGTTGGAAGTTCAATACCATAGCGCAAAAGCTCAGTGCACTTATTGTCAGCAGCATTAAACGAAACAGATTTTGATGCACACCCTCTTGGGAATCTCACAAAGGCATAAATAGCAGCCTTTCCACCATTGCAGAAAAAGCAAATGAGTTTATATATATATATATATAATGAGTTTAACGTTAAAGAATTGAAAGACACTTATCAAAAATAAATAAAAGAATGAAAGACAATACCAGAACAGATTCCATATCAAACTTCCCTAGCTCCTCCAGATACTTCTCATTCAAGGTACCAGAAAAAGCCAGAGACAATCCCAATTTTATTTCATATATAGCCGTTTGGACTGGCTGAATTACATCCATGTACGAAGAATATTCATTTGATAACCGCTTTATGGCTTTTGTAGCCGTTTCCTGCAATATGAATCCAGTGTATGACATTGTACAATAAATTTCCATTCCAACACAGCCTCATCCAATCACTTGAAATAGATTTAGGGTAAGCTAGTTTTTTCCAGTGAAGTTATTTATGTAGGAAATACACCAAAACAAAAACAGAACAATAGACGTAACAAGCATTACCTGCCAGTTGCGCACTTCGTCAGATATCTCTTCCACACTTGTGCTTTTAAAATTCTGGGTCCAACCAACAGTAGTAATAACTTTTTGGACAACATTGTTAAAGAAGTCGTCGCAATATTCCTTCAACCTCTTGAATTTCTCAGGCTCGGAACGGAAAACAATCTGACAGAAGGCACACTAAATCCGTCAGGCAAGAATAAATCCAGACCACGTGAAATCATGTTTTCAAGAAATGATAAAGATTGATTAGAACTACTTGCTCATATAAATACACTACCTAACAACCAGCAGAAAAAAGAATAAATGTATAACTCTGTTAGTCCTGCATTGGACAAGGCAATGCCTGCAGAGATTTTATATGTTCTCGGACAATTCTTACCTCGGGAGCTAGCTTTTAGTGTTGAAATAGGCCATAGGATCCATTTCCTAAAGCTGGTACTAGAGCCAAACTTATTTTTAGATTGTTCAAGTGATCACTCTAGAATTCAAGCAATTTAAAAAATTCGAAGAACTCTAGAATGAGAATTCTAGAAATGCAGTTTTATATAAAGATTGTTGGGAGCATTCTAGAAGAGTAGTAGTAAACACCTCATCGTAGTCCTTCTCGTAGATGCTTCTACCACCGATGCTTCTACCACCCCCACCACCCCTTTACAAAATGGGATGCAAATATATTTAAGTTATTGATATTTTTTTAACTTTTGTGCTGGACTTTCAGTGTTGATTCTTCCCGGGGTTGGCATATTTGAAACATCAGTTTGCCCCAATTCACTAGCTCTGTGGTAAAGTTACCACCTTTTTTACTCAATTGCAGATTGTATAAATGATCCCAGTGAACAGCAGATTAAATTTGGACATGTGACATGATTATGCCTTTATTATGTGGTCTAATGGCTTCTTTTCTGGGTTTTTTAATCTTTTTTTAAAAGAAAATCTTAGTTATTCAATTCGTAATAGTTTTAACTCCTCTAATTGATGGATATACTGGTTTTCCGAGGAAGATACATGTCATTTTGCTCAGTAACAATCAGAAATTTATCATCCTTTTTACTTTTAAAATCAATGGGATCACCATCGCCGCCACCTCCACCGCCACTATCAGTCACTACCACCACTGCTGCCAATTCTTAACTATCAATCACCTCCACCATCACAACTAGCATTGTCGCCAACTACCAACATATTGTCAACCAGCAGACAGTCTCCAGCCACCACCATCAATACCGTCAACTGCTAACATCAATCAACTTCACCAACGCAACCACCACAATCACTACCAACCGTCACTAAAAACCAATCACCTCCACAATCACAATCCACTAACGCCAACCATTACCACCACGACCACTACAAACCATCACTAATAACATAAATGTTTCATTTTTTAATCAAATACTAATATTATTCTATTAAATCTATTTTTTTAACATTTAACTATTTTTTATTTAAATTGTATAATAAAAATATTTTTACAAATAAATAAATTATGCACATTCAAATGTTGAAAAACAATCAGTCTTAATCATTCAATGTTCAGATCTAGAGACAACATCTTAATCATTCAGATGTGCATTCAGATTCAGACATCTTAATCTTTAATGAAACCAAATCAGGCATAAGTCTTTGGGGTATACTAGAAACTTCAGCCACCAGATCATACAAAATTGATCTGGCATTGATGAGGATTTAATTTGTGAAAGATTTCAAGCAAAAAAAGAGCAGAAAACTTAAATCTCTTTAGTGAGAACACCATAAAGGAGCTGACAACTTTAAAGTATTAAATGATGAAAACATGAGTATAACCAGAAGTATGACAATTGCCATCAAAGGGGAAAAAATCATCAACAGAACATAATTCCCAGTTTTGCATAATTATCACTCTTTTTGAAGCCAAGGATGTTACGACTCTATTAAAAGTAAACATATAAAGAAAGGCTAGGGTTGAGTGGGACCAATAATACTAGCAATTCATAACATCTTATTCAAAGACAAAATAAGCCATTTGAAAGTCAAATGCTGAAGTAAGACACCTTACTAGTTTTAAGGATGATTTTAAGACACCTTACTATTTCTAAGGATGATTTTCTAAAACCCCAAATCAATTTCACAAGGCCTTTAATTTTTTATTTTGGAGGTCCCACAACAAAATCATATTCCATATATCTACTTTTGTGATTTCTAGAAGAAATGTTGATTTAAAAACCTTACTTCCAGTTTGGATAGAGGTCTGGCGCAATATATTTCTAAATTATTGGCATAAATCATTTTGCACATATTTAGATATACAACAACATACCCGGTGAAATCCCACTTGTGGGGTCTGGGAAGGACAGTGAAATCCCTACCTTGTCAAATCACAACTTTATGAAAATTGGATTCAAAATACCAATTATAACCGCAGCACGTAGCAATGTCAAATACAAGCACGATTGCAAACCAGAAGATTTTAGAGCTCATTAAAATGAAGAAATCTTCCATGAAATTCAGCTCAATCCTAAATGCTAGTAAAGGTGCTGACAACAATTAATTTACAATGATTTGGTTCTTTATTTAATACCCCCAAGAAAAAACATGCTGGCATAGAAAATAATGAGCTTTACTAAGAACTGTCTGGTTACTATTGATAAGAAGCTGGATGTAAATCCATTTTAGCATTGATTGTATGGACACAGACACAATTTGTGCCAAGCTTTTGTTAGGTAATGTCACATTTTTAGATGGGTTTAAAATCCAGCTTTTGGATGTAGCAATCTAACAGTACTTGATTATCAAAAGAATCTAAAAGAAAAACTGTTGCCCATAAAGTGCTGGCATTGTTAGTGTTGGAGCTACAGCACATTTTAGTTAATAGAAACACTGAAAGTAGTTCGGTCAACACACATTAAATTAAGGCACAAGGACAAAGGTAAGTGGGGATAGGTACTGATTTTTACCCCTTTTTCCCCTATATCGGTCACCAAATACTAACTTACTTCAGAAAAGACAATGTATGGAAAGTTGCAAGCAGGTAAAACCTTCACACAACAATTGTTCACAGTTATTCAACAACTATAGAGCGCAGATCAAAAATCCACCACCAAGGATAAGAACAAACTAATCTAAGAGAGTCCTGACCTTTCTTTGCAGTTTCTTCCGCTCAGCATGAAGATCTTCCAACAACATAGATCTATCTCTATCTTGTTCTCTCAACTGAAAAGATCCAGCCAAATGGACACAATCACTGCGTACCTGGAATGTGGAAACAATAGAATATAGACATTGAATTAAGGCATACAACTGGCACACGAATGTGATTCATCCATATAATAAGGGATCAAAATAAACATGCATTCTTATTTACAAAAATAATTTAACATCTACGCTTACCATTTCTAAAAAAGAGGAATGTTTAACATCAGCGGTGTACTTCCCTGATTAAGCCTAACAATGATCAGATCATATAAGCCATCCTAACAAATGCAGAGAGCTTATTCAACTCAATTTTGCATTGTTTCCCCGTTTCAATTCTTAAGCCGGAAAAACACCTCAACACACATTCAGTTGATAGTTCAATAATTTCATGCCAATCAATCCTTTTAATACTTCTAGTGCTCCTACGTTCCACTGTACCAACTCCATTACTATATTTTGCAAAACCTGGTTGACTCTAGCCTATGAAATGGCTTTGCACGCCCTTTGAAAAATTAATGTCAAAACATGATTTCTGGTAACATTATTCACAGAGATTAGCATGGACAGGACTTGATTCTTTTCCATGAAAGAATGTATGCATTACTGTAAGCCGGAAACAACATCAACCCATATATTGAATTTGAATAAAGAGTTGAAAACTTCAACCCATCTCCTTTAATGAATTATGTTAACTTTAACCAATTTGGTTCAAGTTGCATCATTTTTTTTGGGGGGTGGGGTGCTCGGTTAAAGACGATGAGAGTAAAATATTTTATTGTTCTATGCAGCACAAGGGAGATACCGTCTGCAGTGTGATTGGACCCATCTCCTCTAAACATGTAAGAGTTTAGGAAGTCAAATATGTATGTATCTAGATTTATAATTCTTCCAGTATGATTGTTTAACTCTCCAAGATCATTTGGTAAAACCTCTAGCAAATAGAAAATTAATTTCAATGGATGACACACATATCAAAACATCTGAGTACATGCAGACAGCTCCAGAATAGAGGTAAGGATTGAACACTGAGCTTCAAGCTGAAGAGAAGATATCCTGATAACATCCGCAGCCGCATACTTCCATTAAAGACTGACGGCTTCAATGGGAAATCAATAAGATGTTTATCATGGAAGAAAAACACAAGAATGAACCCAAGAGTTATGGAAAAGAATGGACTATGTGGTACACGTATTTCATGGTCCAAGTCCAAGTCCAAGAGGAGGAATATTGGGCCACATGCAGCCCAAGAGGAAGGACCCACATAGATGAGAATCAAGCCTAAAAAGGTTTATATTGAATTGCAGTCCAAAGTCAAGTCCAAGACCAAGTCCAAGTCCAAGAGGAGGAATATTGGGCCACATGCAGCCCAAGAGGAAGGACCCACATAGATGAGAATCAAGCCTAAAAAGGTTTATATTGACACCCAATAAGTGGATGAAATGGCGCGTGAGTTTTTCCCAAAAGTGGCTGATGGAACGTGTAATTTTTGGTGCAAAATTGGTACTTTCTTCCCTTATTTTTTGTTTTGGTAAAATTTTTACTTGTTTTCATAGTTTAAGAATCCTAGTTAGGTTTTCAGAGGTAAATTAATTCTTTAACTTGATATCTTTTATTTTTATTCGTAAATTAAAGAAGGTAATTAATATTATACTAATAATTGTCTCTAATTTCTTGTCTAGATCACCTTTTGATCTAAGTTCTTGAATTGTTTTCTACTAGTAACATAATTAATTTTAAGTTCAAATAGGGTTTTGGGGATTTTATTCTCAAACTTCGCCTATCTTTAATTTCCTGTCTTTAATCTTTATACTTTCACTTCCACATTATTTTCTAATTTTGCGTTCAAATAACCCGATTCTTATCCTATCCCTTACCTGAGTTTCAAGCTGAAGAGAAGATATTCTTTCCACCACTCTTGAGTACTTTAACCAGTATTTTGCAGTTGGATCCAGATCAATACAGCAAATCAGAAGATGGTAGCGGAATGCCCCAATCAGCAACCATACGCATCCTATCCTATTCATGAGGTCTGCAAGAGAAACAGGAAAAAGCAAAAAATAAAACAAATATATTTTAGACCCAAAAAAAAAAGGACATGACTAACAAGTGACGGAAACTCCAGGAAAAGACAACTCTAATGCACTCACCCTCAGATGAGCATGGGAGATACAATCCTTGAAGCAATGGCTCAATAAAAGGTTTCATTTTATATGAGATCGTCGTGTGATTTGATGATGCAAGAAGGGAAAGCATGATCTCAACATCGTCTTGCTATGACATGGAAAGGAAAAGTAGTTATGAGCAAACTTAGGATTTAAAAATATATAAGTAAATATCCCAGATTTGAAGGTTCAATTGGAAACCAACACCCCATAATGGGTTACAGCGATGTTATTTTAAATAAGATAAATGATCTTTAGCTTCTATGTCATAGGATAGCATCTATGGAAGAAAATGTTGACAACGTTTAATGGGCCAAAAGGAAAAGAACTACCGAGATGGTCTTCTGTGAAACAAAACGAAAGAAAGCTTCGATTCTAGCAAACTTCTCAGCTTCGAAAGACTTTCGGTGTGCAAATATCATCTGAAAGCACACGCAGCAGGTAAGTATAGATCATAAATTCTCACTTCGGCATCAATTTGGAGAAGAGTAAGAATCAAAACTAAACAAGACCATACCTGCTGGAAGAGGGACCGAGCAGTCGATAATAGAAAACTTTTTGTGTCTACTTCCAGAGAACCTTGCCAAAGATAACGGGAAGCAGCTCTCATTTTGAGGCTATGCACAGGGTAATCTCTGATAGCAAATGAACCGTACCTGTGCTTGATGAAAAGTTCTATTAGGAAAAAAAGATTCAACTTTGAAAAAAATTAGTGAAGTCTTTCAAACGAAAGGTACTTCCTTTTCCACTTTTATATGACACACTTCCGTTTTTAGCTTGTTCCAAAAAGAATGACACCTTTCTATATCTAGAGAGTTTTGAAATTAGAACTTCTGATTCTATCCTTAGAGAAATGTTTTTATAATGACGAAATGTCATGGCAATTTTTAAGGCCACAAGTTCTAAGGGTACTTTTGGTTTGTGCCTGAACTCTTTCTTTATTTTTTAAACTCCATGGCTAGTCAAACACCAACATATAAAATGAAACAGACGACGAATTAAAATTGCAAACAATCTCCAAAATGAATAAGAACTGATTAAATAATGTATCACCAACTTCCCCTAGGACAAGCATGTTAATGTGTAAAATGAGACTTCTTTATAAAATTGCTCTAAGAGCAGGTTCAGGGACAAAACAATTGAACTGGTAATCATTGGATAGCACAGTGAAGAGAGCAGTGCTCAATAATGCCTCAGCTGAATGTTTCTTTGCAACACATAGTTTAAGACAAGGGTGATCCTCTTTCCCCTTTCTTATTTACTCTAGCCTAAGTTGCTCAGACACGGATGCGGGTGTCTGATACATGTGCGGGTCAAGAGGATGGATCCTTCATGATCTAAATTTTGATATTAGGGGGTACGGACTCAGGTATGAATATGGGTACGGGAATTCAGCTAAGAGTAATTCAAATATCTAAAAATAGAGTTATAAAAATAAGCCTAAAATATGGTAGACTATTTGGAAGGAAAGGAAGCACAAACTTTTGAGAGCAAAGTTTGAATCTATAATATTATTATTAAGTACATAGGCATCTACTTACTATTTTTTTGTGTAACATGGCTATGATATAGAGGTCATGACAGAATTCTTGAGTTCATTGCACATTCAGCTGTAATGTTGACCTGTAAATATCTTTAAAGCCCCTTCTAGTTGAGGAATTTTTAATTTAAATATCTCTCGAGGATAAAAAAATATATGCCTAAATTATGATTTCAAACAAGCTTTTATTTTGAGTCCAGAAATCATTGTATCTATCTCAAATTTCTCTATCGATTATGGTCAAAGTACCCAAAATCAATTGACTAGATCATGTACGGATCCCACACCCACACACATATCGTGTCGACACGAGTATGGCACCGAAAGTGAAGAGTCAAGGCAACTTAGATTCTAGCCATGAGGGCCTGAGTAAAATGCTCAAGTTTGCTATTCAGCGAGGATGGATCAAAGATGTGGCAACCGAAGCACCTTAAGTATCTCACACTTATTCTATACAGATGATAGACTAATGTAATGTGATGCAGAAACAGACCGAATTAGGTGTATCATGTTCATTGACTGTTATAGGAATAGGTGACAAAAGCTTACAAGTACAAAACAAGAGTCATAAATGAAATGGCTATGGAGGTTTAACCGGGAAGAAAATGTTCTATGATGCACAGTGATCAAACGGAAATTTGGTTTAATGAATGAGTATCATACAAGGTTGGGTCGTGGACCAAATGGAGGGGGAATTCAGGAATAGATCAGATCACTGTGGCTACTTTTGTTCAAAACATTGGATAAAAGATTGGCAATGGAAGGAAACATCTTCTCGGCATGACAAAGGATACACCACTTACCACTGAAGATGCAATTCCCATTTTTGTTCAACATGGCACAACAATCAAACTCAACTGTGGCAGACAGCAGAGAAGGGAACAGCCAGAACATATGTTCCAGATGACACCTTAATGACTGGGAGATGGAGGATGTGGGGATCAACTTTTCTGGAAGGCGAGTGACTTCATTATTATATCATGCTACAAGGGCATAAGCAGATCTAACCCGATTTCTTCATGACCTTGGGAGCAGAGTCGAAGATCAAGAGCTCCCTATAAAGCGACATGTTTAGTATGGTTTGTTGTAAAGGAAGGATGCATTTTAAAGGAAGCATGCCTTACGCAAGACAACCCTACAAAGAGCAATAATGCTACTAATGTGGAGAGGGAAATGTAAGTATCAGCCACCAATATTTTTTTGATAACCATTATTTCCGCACCAGCTACCCGCAACTCGGCTCAAAGGATCTTGTTACCTCCCACCAGCACAGGTACCAGGTAAACAACTATGCTGTGTAGTTTCCAACATTCTGGGATTATCATGCCTAGAGCGCTAGACTAAACTCGAGTTTATCTGCTGCAGGAATAGGAATGGCCTAAGCAAGAAAATGAAGAAAACCTGGCATACTATCCACTGCAACTTCAAAGAAGGCATTTGAAGGCAAATTTATTTGGAAAAAAAAGAAAAAAATAAAATAAAGATCCTAATTGTTTAAAAAATAAAAGCTGACTGCCTACTACAGATCATTTATTGGCTTAATCTAGAACTGGTATATGATATTGAAACTCGGTAGACTTTCTTAGCTCCCTGCACTATAAGAAGGGAATTATCTTTTAGTTTCGGCTTATCAGGAAGTAATCTACGACACCAACTTAGTGCTGGTTTCATCAATAAAACATAACTTCTGTTAAAAGAAATCCAGAATTCATCAGTTTTTGTGTTTGCAGTACCATGAGAAACCGTAGTGCACAGAAATAGAAGATGCCAGATCCAAGATACATGAATCTTAGCCAAAATAGCATACTGAAAACTGAACAGCAATACAATCCCCCCAACCCATCTCTCTATACATTATATACACATATATCTCTTTTCTCAATTCTCTCTTTTTCCCCCTCTTTATCTGTATCTTGCATGTGTACTAAATTCGGCACTTAGTTGGAAACTGGTACAAAACCATGGCCCATCAGAACCAAATTGCCGCCCCTACAACTACACACATCCAACAAATAATTAACTTACAGGATTTTGTGAATTGCTTCCATTTTTGAAGGCTTAATCAGCTCATCAGGAAGGATATCGTCACATTTATGCCATGAGGGGTTCTGCAGGACCGGAACAACATAAATACAGATGTTATACTGGAAGATGTAAAACTATTTGCAGTAAATATGCATTATCCTGTTTACCTCAGCAACAGTTGGCAACAAAGTCCACAAAGATAAATGCCATATATACCACATCTCAAGAACAAAACTGGATATCTGTTCACTCACTGCTTCAAACAGAGAAAAGGAATTATGCAGATATTATAATAATGTAATGAACAATTTACAAAGATTTTACTGACCTCTATAGATAGATTCCCAAGCATCTAGGGTCCACAAAATTTTTTGGTGAGGTGAAAAGTCAGTTGGAGGCCTTGATGAGAAGTTTATAGAAAAAGTCATTGCAGACTCAATAAGGCCAGCCATGGCAGTTAAACCCTGTTTCATTGGAAAGACAATACCATATTATAGGGTGCACCACATGAATGTATCTCGGGGTAGTTAGGGCAGCACAATGAAAAATTGTAATCGATATACAACAACATACCCAGTGTAATCCCACAAGTGGGGTCTGGGAGGGTAGGATGTATGCTGACCTTACCCCTATCTTTGTAGGATAGAGAGGTTGTTCCCGATAGACCCAACATAAGAAATCTGTAGTTGATATAGTTAAGAAAAAAAAAATCTTACTTGGTATTGTTCCTGCCCATCAGCTAAAGCAATTGCCGAAAGTCGCTGAAGTAGCCTTGTATCAAGGAAAAAACTGGCATCATCAACTATGGGAAGAGTCTCTAGCCAACAATCAAAGCTAGATCTTTGACACAACATGTCAGGTAAAAAGACACAACAAGCAGGTAAAATGGATGTTCTTGGGGTTTGCTTAATGCTACTCAAATTCTCTTCCAACTTCTCTTTCTCAAAATCAAACCTTCTGGAAAGCATCTGCATAAGAAATGAATTCACTTACCATAATGCTAAATAATCCACACAATGAACATGAAGACGGGAAATGGTAAAAAGCAAACCTGGTACATCTCCTCCAACTGCTCAACAGCTCTGACACCATCTTCATCAACTTTTGCCATGACATAAGATGACATACAGACACCTTACCAAGAATCATATTTAGTCAAATAAAGATCCAGAACAAGTAAAACATCGTATCACTAAGGACATCATATATTATGATCTAAAGTTCGCTAGGAGAGATTAGAACACCAGAAACAACACTTAGTTGATGACACATGCATTGATTTTAGAAGAGATGGTCACATTATTTATTTATTGTAGCTCTCAACACACCTGCTCACATGCGGGCTTGAATCTTTTTTCCTGGGCCAAGCATGTGAAAATTCATTTGTAATGGGTGGCAATGAGATTTGAACCTAGGAAACCTGTCTACCTTGATACACTATGTCTCAGTCCCAAACAAGTTCGGGATGATGTATGAATACTAACACTCCAATTAATACTAAATAAAATAAAAGTGAAAAATATATCAATAACAATAATAATAACAATAGAAGTTCTCTAATATGACTAAACCTATTCCAAACTAGAAGATATCCCGTATATGGATTTTCTACCATTGTGTCCTCCCTTTAGCTAAATCTACATTGGTTCCAAGAATCTGTCTACCTTGATACCATGTTAAAATGAGTGATTTAAACGCTTAAAAATTATAGAGAAGACACATTTATTTAGTTAATTAGTTATTGTAGGTCTACGACAAGAAAATCAAGGCTTCAAATACACAGCAGAATCCATAAAAAATATTTAAAACCTCAAACTCTATCTTTCTGCTAACTGAAAATCAAGCCAAATTACTAATTCCTATGAGCCACAACAATTATATATAACTAACCAGCCAATCACACCACCACTAGATCATTATCTTGTTACTTTGATAACCGATTCATGAACGTATTACCAAAAGAAAATAAGACTAGAAACTTTGACAAGAACAATCAATTGGAATACTGAAAACCCACTTCTCACCTTGTACACAGCACAAATGTGAGGCAATGAAATGTGACCAGCTCACAGGAGATAGCAACAATAACAAATGACAAGAAGTGTACCTTGCATGGCGAGGAATCGTAGTTCTGGATTAGAATATGGAGCTGCTTCAATGGGTACATCATCCACTGCTACAAAAGTATTTGAGTCAGACAGAGAACTGGAAAGTAGTGCAGCAATTGTAGCCAAATGATCAAAGAAAAGCTACCTAGCTCACAGATCTTTCTCTTTCCCGGCCAAAGTCGTTCACAAAAGCTTAGTAGCTGACACAATTTCTCATATAATTCAGCAGAAGGAGGCAGATATGGATGACCACCATGGACCCACAACAAGGACTTTTGCCACTGTGAAGGCCATTCTTTTGAGAACTCATCCAAATTCTTTACATCTCTCTATACAAGTAGAAGTTGAAACAGAGTGAAAAATCATTGTCATAAAATAAAAAGGAGAACAAAGAAGCAACTAAATCTAAGAATAAGGATCTCCAAGACAACTTACCTGAAACGTCTCTACTTCATTTGGGAAAAAAACCGACAATTTTGAAACTTCCTTCGTCAAAGATCTCAAAGAAATTAGCAAGAACTCATTTTGAGAAGTAATAATGCCTGTCCATAGTAGAGTGTGATGTTCAAGGAGGTTACTGTACAACTGGAACAGCACATCAAAAGAAGCTGACTGGACAAACATTCCAAGCACTTTCTTCTCCAACTCCTGAAGAGATCTCAAAACAGGTTTAAAGAACTGTGTTTCACTACTGTATTTGTAGCCTATCTCGGAGCTCCACTGCAGATGGCTATGTCTCAGTAATTTAACACTCTTAATGGCATTCAGAAGAACTCCACTGCAGGATTTCAACACATTGTCAGCTGGTGTTAAATCAACCACTTCTACTGAAAGTAAAGGTATCGGACAAGAATCCATATTGACCAAGTTATGAGACACAATCTCACGGCGACAACTAAAAATCACACTCCATATTGGATGTTCCAATTCCTTTGCCAGAATAGAGGCATAAAAACTAAGGAATGAAGAATGTTGCTGTAACAGAGAACCAATATGGGAAAACCACAGAAGATAAAGCTTGTAATCACTTTCAGTAGCCTGTTCAAATGCCCAATTTGCAGCATACAACAACATTTCCCGGCCTAAATCCAAGTTAAGTTCTTTTGCCCCATCACAAACGGCAGCTTGACAACTTGAATCTTTAGGAAACATCAGGGAATGCAAGAGCCTTGTATCCATCACAAGTGAGCTAACCACAGAAGTTGGAGGCAGTGCATTGCATAATGCAGCAGAAGTTGAATAACAGGCAGTCTGCGCTCCCAGGAACTCGAGGTACATGCAATTTTGCCTTATACAAGTTTCTTTTGAATATAACAGATAGTCCCTCAACTTCAAGGGTGCTGGCCATCCCCCTGGCAAAGATAACAAGCCAGCTTGAGAGGAGTTAAAGTCCTGAAACTTTGGTATTAGAGAAATAGGAACTCCCGCTTGATCAACAATACTCTTCCCTCGATCAACACCAAATAAAGAAACATAGGTATGCTCCCAACTCGTTTGCAGGCTCCATGAAAACTGGTTACCCGTTGTAAGAAGCTGCTGAAATAACTGCACCCAGCGTGCAAGTTCAAGAAGTGTGATCCTAATTTTGAGCAGTGCACCTTCAACCTTGGCATTCATGTGGGCATTGGCTATCAAATCAACCAACTTACCGGAAGGTACCCCAGAAAGGACGATAAATCTCTTTGCATTCTCAAGCTCGATTTCAAATTCGGTGCATTTGTCATTAAACAACCAAGCAGGTTCCATCATGAAAATTTCAACCCCTCTATTTCTCATTGCACGTGAAACTTCACCATTTAGAGGGTTAACTGTTAGAAACATCCGAAACTGAGGGTGGGGACGAAGAATTACTGGTTTTCCTTCCACTGTTCCACATTCATTAATAGTGATGGATCCAGATTGTTCAACTAAAGAGTTTATCCTATCAAGAACCTGCACAAATCAAGGGGAAGCACCTAATAACCATTGTAAACAAGACACAGCACCTTAAGCTTAAATATTTTACACACTACAGAGATTGCAACAAAAATAATGAGAAGCTAAAAAGAACAGAAGACATGGGAGAGAGAGAGAGAGAGAGTACGAACCGTTGGGTTGCAGAGATTTGCATTATCTAATACTATCCACTCTCCATTTTCTATAGCCTTTACAAGCATGCCAGTTACCCACTCAAACTTTGTGGAATGTGTCCTTTTTGAGTGACCTTCTTCAAACTTCTTAATCATTGCAAGAATTTTATCCAAGTCCTTCATCGACCAAGACAAAGGCAATGATGTTTCCTCAACCACCAACTTCAGATGTTCAATAATGTTAACTAACGTAGAAGCAGACTCATAGTACTTCGTCCTCCAAGTATCAACATATGAAGAGCAAGAACTTGTTGGAGGGTCGTGCTTGATGCTTGATAAGAAGGACAGCCACAGAATAAACAGCTCTTTTCTACTAATAAATTCCTTGCATGAAGATTCCAGCTGCAGACCACAATATTCATTTATAAAGGACTCAACCAAAGTGATGGCAAGACGGTATTTACGAACAGCATTGTGTTGCTCAAAGCTTCCAAGGAGCTCAGAAATATCAGTTGCAGAGGAAAGATTCAATTCATTAAGTACATTTCCCGTCAGCTGAGCAAGTAACCGTATCAATGAAGTTTTGCCAGAGGATGCAGGTCCAACTAATATGCATAGCCACTGGTTCTTAACACAATGTGCTACAGCTTCCAAGCTATTGCGGAAGCCAGGCAAAATTTTAAGCTCGCTATTGGACACTCCAGGGGACAGGTAACGATTTCGTTCAATAGATACATTCCCAACAATCAGATACTGGGAATTCAGTTGAACCCGCGGATGAGGGTTTATGCTGGGCTTCATTTTGAATACCTGTTCGTAAAGCTTTAAGACCTCCACCCTATCAACAGCTGTGCGCATTCTTTGAACATAAACAGGATTCAGAAAGCAATCAGATTCTGATATACTGGGGGCACCTGAAAACCGAAATTCATGTATTTGAGGTCAATCCTGTATGACTGAAATGAGAATTGGCTATCAAGAACAAACGAACAGACCTTTTATGATTTCACAGGAACGAATTACATCTCGGAGATTAAACTCCCAAGGGGATCCTTCTTGAGCGAATTTGTGAAGCAACATTATATCTTCATGTAATCTCTTATTAAATAAAACCAGCTTCGAGAGAAGAGAACGTGAAATTGTTGGATAGAGCGAACTAGATATAGCAAGATAGTCATCTTCAACTAGCTCATCAACATAAACCTGAAACCAGCAAGCATAAGAGAGTTACTACTAACTCATTCATTAACTTCTGTACTACTGCCCAATTTTGAACAGTGGCAAGGCAGACCTTCATAAATCTGTTGAGGAAGGACTTTGGAAGACCTTTACGTCCCCCACCCTGATTCGAAGGATTTTGACAAGCAAAAACTCTGAAAGATGGTGGGCATTTGAAAGTGCGACCTAACTCTGGAATGAAAACCTCAGCCCGATGGTCCAGAATAGCATTTAACCCCTATTTTCATTGTAAAATAAAAAATCTGGTTAACTATGTGAGGGAGTCAAAAGAATAAGATTTCGACTGAAAAGTAACTAATTGCATAGTTAACAAAATATGAAGGTAAAAGTGTAGATTTCAACCTCCAAGACAGACTGTGAAGCAAGATTGAGTTCATCCAAAAGCACCCATGATCCCTGCTTTAGAGCCTGCAAATACAGCAAATTTATCCAGATTATTTTTATTTGAGGAAGGCGATCCATTCTACTGAAGGAATATAAACACACCTGTAAAAGAATTCCATCAGACCATGCAAATTGCAATCCTTCATCACCCTCAACAGGCAAATCTGATCCAAACAAGTCCATGATGTCCGTCTGTGTATGTCAACGTCCAAACCCAGTAAAAATACATAATTACCCAAGAGATATTTCAACATTTAAAAATGAAAGAACTACTAAAAATCTGAGGTGGGACCCAATAGATTTATTGACCTGCTCTGATAAATTTATCCGTACTACTGTGTGCCCAGAAAATTTGCCAAGGGCTACAATTAGACTTGTTTTTCCAACGCCGGGGCTCCCTTCCAACAGAACTAGAGAGAGTGAAATGACAAAGTCAGAGAACTTCATAGGCCAGTGAATTTCTTTGAGTGAGTTTCTGCAAATATGGCATGTGTGTATATATATAGACATACACAAAAGGGAAAAACAATTCCCTTATTCAATAATAAAGCGTACCAGGTTTAGCAAGCTGCATGGCACGGAGCACTCTCAATGCATTCCTGCGGGTTGTTGGCGCTAGAAACTCAAATTTTTCACCAGCAAAACAATTCCCACCTAACAAGATTTAAGCGCAACAAAGGAAAAAAGGAAGCAACGCATAAGTGTTTGTCTCCACCTTTAACTGTCAACCCAGAAACATGCTGAGACAATCCAAAAATACATAAATAGTGAGATACAAGGTTTTGCCACTCATTTGAGTGCGAAACCTTGCAGGAACTAAAATTAGTCAGGAATTGGCATCTCTTGATATCTAGATTACTACTTCAGCCCATGTTTTTACAGATTGTCCTGAATGTATCTGGAGTGCCTTCAGACCAAGACTATGACATCAAAACGGTGGGTGGAGCACGGAAGAAACAAGTGCAAGTGGCTATAATAAGTTACAATCATTAAAGCACTAATAAATTTATCTCTGGAATTTAGAGTCCTTTCTTCTACAGCTATTCCCTCATACAGTACTAACAAATCATAAATGTCTCTACTCTTTATGAAGCAACAAATTTACCTCAACTTTAGAAAAATTATGTTTGTTTAACATTGCATAAGTTTTGAGAACTGAACTATTCAGACACTAGTACAGCCATATTTAGTTACCAAGTCAACTTGTTTAGTCAATGTAAAGATATGGCATCTGGGCCTAACTCAACCCCAAAAGCTAGCTCATGAGGGGAGGATTTACCAAGTCCATATAAACAAACCACCAGTCCATTCCCCAACCAATGTGGGGCTCTTACCCACTCTAACATCCCCTTCACGCCCAAGCCCGACTAGAGTATGGACCAGAAGCCTAAACGGGGATGGACTTGGCTCTGATACCATGTAAAGATATGGTACCTGGGCCTAACTCAACCCCAAAAGCTAGCTCATGAGGGGAGGATTGCCCAAGTCCATATAAGCAAACCACCGATCCATTCCCCAACCAATATGGGACTCTAACCCACTTTAACGGTCAACAAAGTGGCTCTTCCAAGAAATATGACAATTTCAAAGGAAGATATTGTCCACTTGCAGGGCAGTGACCCATATGGCAACAAGCTTTGATTTTTCAAAGGCAAAACCTTAAACTTGTTTGGGATGGGGATCCCTAAGATTATCATGGGTATTAATGTACATTACAACCGGAAAAAAAGAATTTACCTCCAGACAATTCATGACAAACATGGACCTTTTTCCCAAGGGTGACAATGGATCTTTGACTGATAGTAGAGTAAGAGCATAAGGAGGTTCCGCCTATGCTACACGGTCAAGGGTACAGATACCCGATAGAGGTGGATCAAAAAGTTGGCTTTGTCATCTCCATAATCTTACGATACAGCAATATGAATACATAAGATAGTGCAGCAAGTTTTGCAGTATTTGTGTAACAGTGTTCCTCCACCACCAAACAATTTTTATTTTTTTTATAACCGAGAAATCCACTGTGAATTAGTAGGCCAACCCAGATTGCCCCACATGTTCAAAACTCGAGGGAGCAATGACCCGCCTTTCTACCCGCTCCCAGTCAAATATCAGGCTACTAGTCATTGCCAAAGCGTACCAAAACTCTAAAAACAAAATGTGCATGAAGAAGGGGTTAAATCAGAAGGTCAATAGGAGATTACAATTATCTCTTTCTTTTTTACTGAATCAACAGAAATCTCTTTTACTACATTATCACGATACCCTTAGTATTCTATCTAATAGTTTAGAGCAAAGCTCGGTACATCATCTGGTGTACTCTCCTTTGAATAAATAGAAAACTGTTTCAAAAATGACAACAAGACTTCCATTCATAAACCATAAGAAATTTGGGAACAGCCTTATCGAAGATTGGACTTGAAATTGAGCAGTTGTATTATTCATGCATAGGTTCAAATACCTTTTTTTTTATAAATAAGAGTGATGTTTAGAGCAAACTAATGCACACCTCGATTAAACCACTCAGTAAGTACCTGCTACCTCCCACCAATACAGGTGGCTAGGTAACTCAGTCGCCAAGGCTTAGGCAGGTCAAGAAAGCACATCCTTAACATCATTATATATGTTATATGTGTATATGTATGTGTGTCTGTGTGTGTATATAAATACAATCCAGGGAAAACCCGAGAAGAGTTACCAATGTAAATTAGATGCATTAAAATTGTTATAAAGCATTTATCAATAGAAGAAGCGTTCCAATGCTGATAAGACAAGTACTTAATTAATTAAGGATCAACAAGTCCTAGAATTCTGGCATAGGTTCTCTACTTTTGGTGTACGGCCTACGGGGTCTACTCCATCACTTATAAGATTTCTAATATTACCCCAAAAAGGGGAATCAACAAGCCTCAGCTGTTCATCTGGCGAACATATGACAACATGATTGACTCTTAAGCAACAGCAAGGTTAGAGAGCAGAACTTCCACCCAAATGACTAAAAGAAGTAAAGCAGTGATTTCTTTTTTTTGATATTTTCCTATCTGGTTATCAAATCCACTAAGCCAATAAACAACATCAGCAGCCAAACTTCTCATGATACATTTTTAGATCATACCCAGTACACCATACCTTTCTCAATATAGAAGGGAGGAATCCCAAAGCGATTGTCAATTTGCATTGTATCAGTGCACGCTATAACAGCAGATCTTCCAGGATCAGCCCAACCATAAGACACCAGCATGGAAATATTTGAGCAATCAAAACTAAGATTGAGCTCCTACAATGGCAAAAGGTGATACTTATTACAAAAGAAAGCTACAGCAAGTAAATGTTATTACATTACACAAGTAGTAGTATTTCATTTCCTAAGGGGCAGTAAATGTTAAAAAATTACTGGAATATGATCATCTCTGTTCCCCTCTACTTCTCTGCAGCTTTCGACACAATAGTCTAATCCTAGTATTTCTATTGAAAAGGAGGAGCCCAGCTAACTCTTCTGTGAGGACAGAAAGCACTTATAGATGGACCTATACCATTCAACCTTTCTAGAGAAGACAGCAATTTGAAGAGCCCCCACTCAAGATTGCAAAATACTGTGTAACTGTATCTACGTTTTTTACATTTAAATCTGTAAAATCTTTCAAATAGATCAATCAAAAAAGGAAATAGCTTATTCTGTAAAGAAGTATAAGATGACACCTTTAGTCCATCTAAAAGAAATGAAAGGCATTTCTCTCGCAACCTTGCAGCATCTGTCCTTGAAATATTTGTACCTGATAAAATAAGTATTAACAGAACGAACAACAAAGAGAAACAAAATCCCCGGTAGCAGAGATTGTCAACCAGCAGGAACATATTTAAAAAGTTGTAAAAGTCTCATGGTAACCTATACAAGAATAGCCATCCTTTCTCGAGATACAAAGAAAGGATTTCTAGAAATTGAACTAGTGGTATGGCTGATATAATTGAGCAACAAGATAGTAATAAGTTAAACTTGTGCAGAAACCATGTTTATAAGAATGGTATCCATCCCCAAGCATGCATATTCAATAAGTTTTCACAGGTAAATAAAAAACCAGTGGAGAAGATAACAGTGTATTCACAGATAAAAAACGCAAGGACTAGATGGTTGATGTCATGACCCTTACATGCAAAACCTACATTTCAAATACTGCTGAACCAAATAACAGAAAGATTTGGTAGTAGAAAAGCTAGCAAGTTGACATACCCAAACTTAGGCCGTCGAGCAGAATAAGAAACGCCCCGTGAAGGAACGCCGATTCTGGTTGAAGAATTCTCTCTGTCACATTAATAAAGGATACCCAAGATAGAAGATCTCTTACGGTAAGAGCCCTTCCTGTTTGTAAATTGTTGAACCACTGAATTTAAGAAAAAGAAAGTCAAACTAAATGCCATGAAGATTAAAGGTGTTAAAAAAGGATAAGGGGGAGATACTGCATCTGTGACTAGATTCCTTTACAAACAGTGTCAAGTGAGTAACACCACTAACAGAAATCAAACTAACTTAACTAAACCAATGACAAAGAATCATCAAAGATACAATGACCACAACCGAAGTACAGCTCTAGGTGCAATTTAGAAGAAGATGGTTCAGCTCAGAACCAAAGGGCTCCAACTTGGCTTGATGATTTGACATAAGCTCTAAATTACCTATTCTAATCTTATATTAAGTGTCCCACTTTGGTTGAAAGAATGGGTTCTCTTCTCCTTGTATGGACTTGGCAATCCTCGCCTAATGAGTTAGCTTTTGAGTTTTGGGTTGAGTTAGTCCCAAGTTGAAAGTCCAGTCCTTAACAAGGTAGCAGAACCAGACTTATGAGGGCCTGCTTGCACAACCAATTCCTCCCATAAATCTATCATTCCGGGCTGCTACTCTCTCAACTCAGCCTCATTGAGCTACCTAGGCTTCTCTCTCTATTTAGCCCGTCGAGCCATAAAATTGCTCCAAGCTAGCCATAACATTGCTCTAGGACTACTCATTAGTCTGTTGAGTTTCCTCTCCACTACTTCAAAGAAACCAAAAGATTATGCAAAAAACAAAAGAATCTTTAGTCCATGTGGATTCCTTGAAACCAGATTACACGTGTGAAAGGGTGTTGAGAAATATACTTGCCTTTCATTGATTGAGTAAGGGTTTCCAAATAGATTTACATATCGGGCCACTCCACCCATAGCCTTAAGGTTTTGGGTTGGATACTCAAATTCTTTCTATCAGAGCCATCTCTATTCTTGGTTTACCTGACATTGGGCCCCTATGTTATGTTGTCCACGCTCTAAATATCCAGTTTTGGACGTGCCCGGGGGTGTTAACTGTTCCACCATTGGCTGACAGAATGGGCCTGAGCCTCCTTTTATGGTCTATCCTCACCTCACTAGCTAATTTATTTTTAAAAAAACTGGTAGCTTTGTATTTTCCAATAAATGAACAAAACAGTACATAGGCTGTAGTGAAACCATATTTACAATTTAACTCAAAGAAATTGAAGCTATTCTAACCAACTAGATAGATTAATCTAGCACATCAAGAATTTCTACAGTTTCTCCTAAGAAAAGACAGTTTACACCAAAAACAAAAGAGCAAAATACAATTCGATTTGATCTTTTGAACAGAGTTGCTCCTATTCTCAAAACATCTAGAATTTCTTACTTTCCAAATTGTCCACCAAATATAAGCTGGCACAATTCTCCATCTTCCTCTGTCTTCTGCCTCACATCCTGCTTCCGCCTACCTACCTAATGTTTCAGAAATCTTTCCCAGAATTATCCAAGTGATGCCTCTGAGATTAAAGAACATCCTCCAAACTAGTTTTGTTATCTTACAATGGAAAAAGATGGTTCGCTATTTACACAGGTATCCTCCAAAAGTGTTGTCCGCATAAACAACATCCGGGACAAAGAGTAAAAGCTAACTTTTGTGGATAATTTAACACTCTAAAGGATGTTAGGCCCAAGATCAAATATTTAACACTCTAAAGTGATGATTATAACATGCAAGACGGATTATAATTGTTCTCATTTATCTCGATTACAACATGCAAGACGGATTATAATTGTTCTCATTTATCTCAATCTTGCCTTTCACAATTAGTCTAGCAAGTCACTCTTCTCAAGTCTCATCAAGTTCATTCCTTTAGATGGGAATATTCCATTTATAATTACAGGATTAGAACAACCAGCCTGCTGAGAGATAGACCGTGCCACTAAGGATATAACTTATTGACAATGAAGATAGACAGTCCTGCCCAAGAAATTAGAAGGTCGCCGACTTCCAAGTACCACCAATTTTATATGATTTTAACTAATGACTGTTTTTTCTGGTTGTTTCTTTTTTGGGAGAATGTTGGCATCAAGGCCCGCTTGAGCACATCTCGACTAGTCCACGAGTTCCTATTATTTCCCACCAGCATAGGTATCACTACAGCTAATCTTAGACAAATGGGACCTAATCTTCTCCACTAGAATTTTTTTTTATAACAAATCTTCTCTACTAGAATATTATATTAACCTTGGTTCCCATGGTTGTTATTCCAACACTTTGTTGCTAGGCCACCACCTTGGAGACCATTCTGGTTGATATTTAATGACTTGGGATCATCTCTTCTAGCTCAGACCAACGTGACCAAGGAAATAAGGGTCCAAAATGGGAGAAGAATAAGGTAGGTTGTCCTATTACCAATTTGTAGTTTTTTTTATGTTGACTAATTTGTAGTTTTTTCCAAGGCTATTTACCAAAAAGGTTTTAGGTAACAACAAAATAACTACCCCTTTTCTGGGCGGAGCAACTACTCCCTCTTCAGTGCAGAATATCTTAACTGACAACATAACATTTGCAGCAACATAAAGAATACGCTCTGACAGTTTTTTTATTTAACAAAGATATCAGGAATTCTTTCCATCTCAATTTAGGTGCCTATTTTTGTTTTAATACAACTACAAAGGTAAGAGTTAAGATTTTACTTAAGTTCAATCAAAGTGGTATAAAAGTGAAAATGAAGTAATCTATTCAAAAAAGTTGTGCCTCTACAAGTATAAGGCAGGAATGGTGTCAACCTTTTGATGACAGAACAGAAGTACTGAATCGTGTAGGGAATAAATTTACCTATAAAGCATAGTTTGGACAAACCCATATAGAAGTAGGAAAATTAAATTGCCGGTCAGGAATAAGGGAAATCGACACAAATTAATGCAACCTTCCAACATTGGCCCGGTAAATAACTACTTATGGCCCCAAATAAGAGCTCTTGTTTCATTGGGGCAACATGCTATGGTCTGACGCCCTTATGAGGTAGTGATGAGTTTCACGTGATATAAGCCCGACCGGTGCTTGGATAAAAGTGGAACTGGCTGTGCAGTCATGCAAAGCCTTTACAACAAACTAAGGTTATATAATACAAGGAAACTGCATACCTCCCAAAACTTCATCATAAGATCTACCAGCACACTAAAGTTCGCGTTTGAAATGCTGCAAAACAAAGTTTGTCAAATCAAATAAGACCATTTATGAGTCGAGCCGCTCATGAGAAGCAAGCCATCTTTAGGAATTGATGGAAAATAAAAACCTAGTATTTACAAACCTCTCCAGAGCAATACTTTTAAGCTCATCCAGCTCAGTAATTGGTGGCACCCATATCTCTGTGAACCTATTGCGAAGGGCAGGAGACAATTCCTTCTTGCCAAAATCACCACCGGGATTCATTGTTGCGAGTAGAAAAAAGTTAGGATGAGCAGTTATTTTTTGGAGATCAGACCCTCCTTTCTCGGCCAAAGACTGCAGAAATACCAGATATCCAACGAACAAACAGTTAGCACTGTAACGAAAAGAAAACAGATAATTAAAAGAAACTTGGCCGGGCTTAACAAGATAGATAAGAAAAGGTAGCATGTAATGAGGAAGCAAGAGAGTCAAGCTGGGAACACAGGGCCGAAATAAACCAGAAACATAAGCAAGCTCTCTCATAAAAAATGTAGAAATCTAGAACATACATAAACAGCATAGTAGAAAAAATTGCATGAAAACAACAGCGCCGGACCCTCCTAGAAAATGACAGATGCAAGATTTGATACAAATGCAATAATATCTAATTTCAAACTGTGAAGTATAAGACTTGACTTTAGCATTCTTATTTTGAATGGCAGTTAAATTCAAATGTAAATCAACGGTGTACTATCTCTATAAACCATATAAGTTACACCCACCAGTTTCCTTTCTGGCTCCAATATGCTGTTCAGTCTTTCAAGTACACTGTCATCAGCTAAAGAGATCTCATCCACAAGAAATAACTCTCCTTTCTTCATCGCTTCAACAAGAGGTCCATCTTGCCACATAAAAATGGTCTGCCATTTCTGGTGCAGTTGAACCAAGTCCAAATTCAGTTGTCCAATGTAGTCGACATCTTGACTAGTTACATCAGGATGGCAAACTAGACACTGCCTGTAACTACTTAAAATAACAGATAGCTTATGAAGAGTGGAAGAAGCTTGACTGATATCTGAAGAAATCATCTGCAGAGCATATATGTGACGAGAAACATCAGTGTCTAAATAATGAAAAAAAAAGAATCTCTTCTCATACCAGAATATGGGATGGAAATAAACATACAGAATCTCCAGGATAGTTCACAATAGCATTGGAATGCAATAACTTCTCGCAAAGGTGCTTGAAATCTGTAGAAATTCTCGATCTTTCTCGTACAGGATAGAAACCCTGGTAAGGGTATCACAATAAACAACCATGTGTAAGATATAGATTTTTTGATTTTTTTTTTTTTTTGAAATGCTAAGTGTCTCTATTTCTGTAAAAAACAGAACAGTACACAGGTTGTACTGAAACCATATATACATTGTCGTTAGATATATATAGGAAGAATGAAATGAAAATACATAAACATTGACAGTAAATCAAATGATAGAATCTACAAGGACCACTAAACACAAGTTTTGCAATCAAAGAAGAAATAGGGCACGTAAGCTAACCCCAAGAAAATCAGATGTTTCTGTATATTGGTGGCAATTCAAAATGTGCAACTTCGAACCCAAAATGATACTTAGCAGCTGGCAAACAGTAGTTTTCCCTCCCCCTGTTTCACCAACAAGGAGAACAGGCTCACGCAGCTTGTAACAACGCTCAACAAGAAAGTACAACCTCCACATACTTCTAGTCCAAACAATTCTGCAACCAAAAAAAAAACTGAAGCTAAACACAGCCAAAAGAACTTCAAGATTAACTACTTTACAGCACATACTTGTCCAGCTGTCCTGCGACTCCTGAATGCTTGCCAACCTCCAAGATCTTATCTCCATCTCCTTCCTGCAGCCAAAAAATTAGAACTCAGTGTATTCAAGCAATTTGGTAGCAATCTGTTTTCACATACTACCATGAGCATATACAGAACCAAGTAAACGAGAAGGATCATTCAACATTTCAACCATATAAAAATCTTAGAACATTTAACACAAATCAGAAAAAAGGTGAAATATTAAATAAGTATATAAGAGATGAAAGGAAATCTGACACACACCAATTATCCTACCCGAGTCAAGGTACTAGTTTTTTTCCAGACAGTATCAGGTTGAAATTATCCTACCCAAGTCAAGGTACTAGTTTTGCTCCAGAAAGTATCAGGTTGAAATTAATATCAAGTATGAGATTATCCCGGTAGGAGCGATACACGACACTGAGAAGCTAGCAGCTCAGCAGAGGTGTTTAATTGCAAGATATCCAATGATTTAGAGAGTTGAGAAGAGACTCGAAGTGTGGTAGAAGATATATCTATAAAAATGAGGCAAGGGAGGCTGATCAAGAGTACTCTTTTTTTACAATAGTGACGTTTATACAAATATCAACAGGTATGGTACAAAGAAATGTGTAGTCCCCTCAAAAGTGGCCACTTACAAAAAGGGATCTATTAATGTTGCTAGTTACAAACTGTCTAGAACATCAACATATCTTCAGTACGTATTAACAATTCCTGTTTACACCAAAAATAAAATAGGCCTAAGCAATTCATCTTGAACTTCTGAATGTTACATTGTTGTTCTCAAAACAACTTTGGTTCCTTTCTGCCTATATAGACCACCCAATCATGCTGGGACAATCTTCTATCTCTCCTTCTTGAAATGATCACCAACTTTGAAATGATCTAATACACAGTCCCAATTAGACTGATTGGTGTAATGTCACTCAATTCAACTGCTTCCACTTTCTTAGAAATTTTTTTTCATTAAGTAAGGTATTTCATTAAGGAGCATCAAGCAGATGAAGAAGTCACAGAATAAACAAAAGGGCTCACAGAGAGCATAAGCAAAAGCTGTTAGCTACTTTACAATCTTCAAACTAATACTTACAGAGCTAACAAAGTCGAAAAATTGTTCAGTACTAAATACAGTGTTAAATTAACCCAACTGAACAACATAAGTAAACATCTAGCTTTAAGAGAGTGGTTTGGAGTTGAGATCCCATCAAAACATCTACGGTTTCTTTCAGTCCATAAACACCAAAAAACAACTCGAGGGATCATCACCCAGACTTTCTTAATGGACTTATCAACTCTCCATGTAACCCAGGTTGCATAGGCTTCCTTCACATTTTGTGGCATGACCCATTGCAAGCCAAAAATACAGCAGAACATATTCTATAGGTCCTTGGCCACAGCATAGTGAAGGATCAGGTGATTGACAGTTTCTGTGTTATTCTAACACATAGCATCTATATCCAGTTGGAGGCCCAATGGGAAGCCTCTTTTGTTGAGATTATCTTGTGTAAAACAAGCTTCATGCAGAGCAATCCAACAAAAGCAGATGATTTGGCAGGCATTATGGTCTTCCAATTAAGTTTCCAGGGCCAAAGATCAATGATGCGGTTCTGACAGCATATTTGATGGTAACAATCTTTTACCATGAAGGTGTTGTTTCTTTCCCAAACCAGTCTGTCAGCATTGCCCTCATTCATATTATATTTTTCCACACTAGCAAGTAGTTCAAGCAGACTTTCCATTTCCCAATCCTGCACACTTCTCCTAAGCATTACATTCCAGCTGTTGTCACATCTATTATGTGCAATTGTTCCACTTTCTTAGAAACTATTCCACGGAAGTGGCTTTGTAGCTTTTCTCAAAAACACCTTCTTCGTTGAAGTTCTAAATAACTGCTACAGCATTTGTGTTGATCACTTCCCACCACAGGTTGAAGAAGGCCGTGGTATACCCATCTGGGTCAGGGGCTTTGTCCCCTACATATGTCTTGATACACTCCAACATTTCATGTGAATCCAATGGGCCATCATCATCTCATTATCTTCTGTATTGGTCACTGGGCAATCCCTCATGTTGAATTTTGGCCTCCTCTCCTCTGGTTCTGAGTATAGATCTTCCCAGCATGAGACAATCTCTCTTTTGATATTATCTAGATCTATCAAAGTTTCACCTCTCACGAGAAGCTTGTCAATATTATTAACTCTCCTGTGTGCATTAGTTGTTCTTTAGAAGAACTTTATATTTCTATCTCCCTGCTTCAACCAAAGAGCTCTAGATTTTTGTCTCCAAGCAGTCCCTTCATTCCTTGCAATGTCTTCAAGTTCCATTGTTAGAGTCAATCTAGTGGCAATCTCCTCTTTTGTCAATCTCCTCCGTTATTGAGTTTCCTCCAATTCTGCCAAATGTTGGAAGTGCTTTCTTCTTTTGTAATCTGAATAACCTTGGATTACTTTGCTTCATTCCTTCAATTATGCCTTCAAGGATTTCAATTTGAAGGCCAAAATACAGTCAAGACTTTCGGAACAAGAGAGAGAATCCCACCAATTCCAGACTTTAGTACCAAAACCATATGTTTGAAGCCACTAGTTCTCACTTGAAGTAAGACTTAGGGTGATTCCACTCTCCACATTGCAGCATTAGTCGAGAATGATCCAAAGTCACTCTATGAAGAATAGATTGACTTGTGTTCTTGAAGCTTGTGTCCCATTCATCTTATATAAGGAAACTATCTAATCTGGCAACTATTGTATGCCTATCCCCCATTTTCCAAGTGAATTAACCACCTGTTAGATCCATATCTTCAATAAATTTTTGTCATTGGTTTATTGATTCTGCTACAATTTGTCTTCTATGGAGGATGTCTGATTGTGTTAAAATTCCCACATGGAACCCATGGTCTTAAGGATAAACCGCTAGTTGCTCCAATTTCCGCCCATGTCTCCTCTCACTCCTTTCTGTCATTGGGAGCATATACACTAGTTAGATACCAAGAAAAGTCCTGATTCTTACCAGCAAATTTGCAAGAAACTAAGTAACAACCAAGACTACTGATCTCCCCTTCCTAGTCTCTATTGTCCCACATTATGATTATTGCTCCCCTAGTTCCACTTGCCTCTAGTTGGACAAATTTGACCCATCGATTTGCTAATATGTCTTTCACCATCTCCTTGATATCACCCTCCACCTTGGATTCCTGAAAACATATTACATCTACCTTCCATATTCAACCCCCGCTTTCTTATACAGTTCAACCGCCCTAACATTCCAAGAAATTAGATTGATCTTCATTGATCAAGAATAGCTAGATATCCCACCCCTAATTCTAGTGGTATTGCTTATGAAAATGTCTCCCATCTTTTAAACACTTGTCTGCATCTATTGGTGTTGCTTGGCAATGTTCTCCTGCTATTTGCTATTAATTTTCATGAAAAATACTAGAGCCTACTTCTCACACGCTAGAAATTCTACCCCAAATTCTTTATTTAGTCCGAGAATGTGTTGGTGTACCCGAATTGGAGTGTTGGAATATGGGTTAGCATCTTCAGTTGTGAATTGCACCTCCAATGGACTGATATCTTCTACTAAGCAATTCATCTAATCCACCTTTTCGTTAACTTACATTTGCCAAGAACCTATTGGTTCAACGGTCTGTGGTTCTTCTGCTATGTAATTCCCAGGCTTTAATCACTCGGAGAATTACTTTCTATAATTTCAAATCTTTCTGTTGTAGTTGCGAGATTTCCCATCTCCTTTGTTTTTTGTTTTTTTTTCAAAAGTGGTAAAGTTGTATTCCTCAGCATTCAGGGTATGCTGGCCACCTCCAAAAGTATGTAACCAAGAGAAGAACAAAACTCACAAAAGTCCTATTAAATATACAATTTGATCTATATCCTCTATACAAAGTTGTCTACACCAAAACAATAGAAATACAATACAATTCCATTTAACTTTCTGAATGGAATTGGACCTATCTTTAAAGCATCTCCCATTTCTTTCACTCCGCACTATCCACCATATGACGATGGTATTAACCTCCACCACCTTTTCCGACTTTTGTTGCCTCCCCTCCTAATCCAGCAACTTAGTAGACCAGATATGTGCTTTGGCATGACCAAACAGATGCTGGTTTTGTTGAAGAAAAACTCCCACAGTTGAGCAATAAACTTACACTGTAAAAAAAGGTGTTTGTTTTCTCTGTTATGTTACATAGAAAGCATCTGGGAACTAATTGCATTCCTTCCCTCTGTACTACTTCTTGGGTTAGGCAGGCCTTCTTTATAACTAACCATGTGAAGCATTTTACTTTAGTTGGAGTCAAACTTTTCCAAATGTAATCCCAATGGTAAAGAGTCTCCCCCAGCCACTTCCTGTAGTCTTCTCTTGTATTCACTCCTAACTGTGAAGATCCCATCTTTGTTGTGCTTCCATTGAACACTATCTGGAGGTGTTGTGTCAATACTGACTCCTCCTAGCTTTTCTAGTAATGATAACGCCCTTTCCACTTCCTATTCATTTAACAATCTTCTGAATGAGACGTCCAGCCTTGTGTTGTCCAGCAATAACTCACTCTAGCTTCAAGATTGTTGCAAATCAGAAATAAATTTGGGAAAGCTTCCTTCAGAGGTGTTTGTTCAATCCATCCTTCTTTCCAAACTTGGTCTTGGTTCCAGTACCCACCTTGAGTTTCATATTTGCTTCCATCTCTGGCCAAATATTCCTGAATGATCTCCATACTCCCACACTAAAAGGTTCAACAATTGCTTTTGTGCACCAGGAGCTTAATTCACCAAACTTTACCACTATCATTTCCTTCCATAAGGCTCCATACTCACTTGTGTATCTCCACAAGTGAATATGGCTCTTGTTTTGTAGGCTCTTGTTTCATCAGCAGGCTCTTGTTTTATAGGCTCAGATTTCTAATTCCCAACCCCACTTTCTCTTTGCTAAGATGCAAATGTTTCCCTTTCTCCAAGCTATAGCCCTTCCCTTCTTTGTTTCCATGCCACAAAAATTTTCTCTTTATTCTGTCTAGTTTTTTGACAACTTTTCATGGCATTGGATAAGGACATCATGTAAGTAGGGAGAGAGTCCTATATAGAGTTGATCAGAATCAGTCTCCCCCCCTAGAGACAGGTATTGAGCCTTCCATCTAGCTAGTTTCCTTTCTGTTTTTTCCAAAATGCCATCCCATATTTCTATAGCCTTACGCTTGCTACCTAGGGTCATACCCAAGTAAGTTGTTGGCATCTCCTTTACTTTGCACCCTATTATGCTTGTCGATCCCTGAATCGGGCAACTTTCTTGATTGGGAACAGACTACTTTTACCCCAGTTGACCCTCAATCCTGCTACAGCTTCAAACTATACCAATATCACTCTGTTGTAGTTGATCTATTTTGCTTCTGGTTCACATAATATGATGGTGTCATCTGCATAAAGCAGATGACATATCTCCTCCTCCCCAGCTCTATTACCAATTTGAAATCCCCTGATCCACCTATTTTGTGAAGCAATTCTCATCATGTTGTCAAACCCTTCCATTACTAGAATAAAGAGAAAAGGAGAGAGGTGGTCACCCTGTCTCAATCCCCCATTCACAAGAACTGAGAACCTGACTGTTTTAATGCATTCTCAATCCACTACAGCCATATGTTGCCAAAGCCCATTTGTTTAAGAGTGTTTAGTAAAAAGTCCCATTTCACATTATCATAAGCTTTCTGTATGTCCAGCTTGCACATTACTCCAGGAACTCCACCTTTCATTCTTGAATCTATACATTTACTGGCTATGAGTGCAACATCCATAATCTGTCCTCCTTTTATAAAAGTCATCTAATTCTTGTTTAACCAACTTGTTCACTCTTTTCAACCTCTCAGCTAGCAGTTTTGCAATGATTTTGTACACGACCAGGCTGATTGGCCTGTAATCTTTCAGATCTGAGGCGCCTGTCTATTTTGGGATCAGAGCAATGAAAGATGCATTAAAGCTTCTCCCAAATACTTGTTTGGAATGAAAATTTTGAATAGTATTTATGATGTCTCCCTTCACCACTTCCCAGAAAGTTTGATTGAACACCATTGGGAGTCCATCTGGTCCAGGAGCCTTCTCCTTAAGCACACATTTTGATACAATCCAGAATTTCTTCTTCCTCAAATGCTCTTTGCAGCCGTATTTGCTCCTCCTCGGTGATCCTTGATATATTACGTAGTTTCCTCCATTTTTCAGTCTCCTTGTATAGATTTTTATAGAAGTTCTCGACAACCCCTTTAATTGTTTCAGGATCTTTGATAGTGTTTCCATCTACTTCCAATTGTTCCATGAAATTAAATCTCTTATGAGATGTAGCAATTCCATGGAAGAATTTTGTGTTCTTATCCCCATTTAGCCATTGAACCCTTGATCTCTGTCATGGCTATCTCTTCATTTTTTGCTACCTCTTCAAACTCCATTGCCAGATTTGTTTTTTTGGATTAATTGATCATCCGTGAGAGCCCTCTATTCTCGGATATTTTCCAAGTCTGCAATTTGATTGAGAATGTTGTCCTTCCTCTGTTTCCAATCCCCCTTGTTGCCCTTGCTCCACTCCTTCAATTTTGCTTTTAGCATTTTAAGCTTCTCAGCTAATATATGACCTGGTCTGCCAGCCACCAAAAAAGATTTCCACCATTCTTTTACCTTGTCCTTGAAGTCTCCTACTTCCAACCACCATGTCTCAAATTTAAAAAGTAAGACTTCTTCCACTCACTCTCTCCACAAGTCATAAAAACGGGATTATGATCTGAG